>JAPYZD010000777.1:0-31347 GCA_030522725.1 Ichneumoninae sp. B BG-2022a
GCGGGCACATCTCGTCTCAATATTCGAACTTGTATCCGATAATATCTTTTGTCAACCAATATACGATTTTATATTCTCCACGGTCTACGGTTTCTTACAATCGTCTTTTCCCAAATGGAAGGTAAAGAGTTCGGTACTGGACCAGCTGGATAAGGTGTAGAGGAAGGGATTCTCGCATATGCTTCGGGGTAGAGGAAGGCAGCTGGATTGCTGGCCCCCTTGATAACGCACTCAGTGCGTTATCAAACCGCTTTTCCACACATGCGAGAGAGAACAAGGAAAGAGAGGTTTTTCAGTATTGCAATTCGGGAACTAAAAGTCGACCCGACGTTCAAGGCCGAATACTCTCGTCTGTCAGTCTACTATGTTCTGTATAGCTATAGAATTATGTGCACAGGGGCATCGCGTTATGCAGGGCAGGGAAGAGGGATGGGCAGACCGATCCGTTTTACAGTGAACTTTGATACGTAAAAAAATTGAAAAAAATTAAGGACTTTTTGTTCCCCATTACGGAAGCTGCGCGTACATTTATAACGATGTAGGGAGAGTAAAAACGGTAATACAAGTAAACATAGTATTTCGGATCACGAAAGAAAAACATATTTCCTCGCGTGTAATGAAATGTAATACTAATCGTTGATTCATGCCCGCGAGATTTGTAGGTTGGGATGTTCTGCAACGAAATATGTGCAACACGATCTCTCACGGTTTATATATAATTAACGTTTCATTATAAACATTTCAAATATATAGTATGGCACAGTCTGCACCATCCTGTACCCTTTCACTGGGTCGAGACATGCCGCAAGTAAGCCGTTCGTATTGAAATAAGCCGCATTAACGCTGCTCTTGGAACTCTCAATAGTCGAGAAGAAAAAAAGGATTATAAGTGAAAGTTATGCTGCCTAATTGACTCTACTTGACTGGGCCGTCGAATTCTTGCGTCGGGTAAGAATGAGTGTTAGATCTAAACGATTCGCATTATACTTCGGGCTGGAAGGGCAAATAACGGGGTGTTACCCCGTTAAATTGTCTGGTCGGTTGCCCGACCATGGAATCTGTTATAGTGTAACACCTCCCCTTCCTGGAGTCAACTTCGACAGTTTCATTGACCCATCCTATTACACCGACCCCTCCAACGCTCCCCCACTGTACTTATAAAAATCTCCCCGATCTGTGCGCGAAAACTGGTCGTTCGCAGCCGTGAATAGTGAGCTCCGCGTCCGAGAGAAGGGACCGGTCGATTTTGAAGCCTGTCTTCACTCTCCCGGCCCACCGATTGAATTTCACGAGCTATCGAACACTCGTCCGGGGATACTCCGGTACAGCTACACGGGTCCATCAGGAAGTGAGAGAGTGCGAAAAGAAGGACAACGAGGACACGGTGCTCTCGCTCTGTCGTCATTATGTGCTTTAATCGCTCGCTTTCACTGAACACTGAACAATCTTCACTCTTGAGCGCTCGGACAAGCGACCTTTTGTAAAGGAAGAGAGAAAAAAAAATCATCCGGCGCGTCAAGCGATGCGTCATAATTCAACGAGGAGAGAAGCGCTCGATAACGGAAAACGGCGGTGCTCGCTTGTGTGCTACCTGGCATGCTTTTGGTTAGTCTCGATGGTGAGCGAATGACAAAATTCTCCAGCGAGGCTCAGCAAACTCCGTAGTTATCTCGGGAATCGATTCCACGTTTGCTCTATTTATAGCTGTATATTCTCCTATAAGGATTACGTTACATTTGTACTTTGCGTAGACACGTAAACCTCGATCCAATATACTATGTACTGTAGTTCCCATCGACACGTTACTATTTCCTTGCATAATGGGTTCGATCGTGCGAAACACTCTCGAGGCCGCGATGAAGTTGGCAGTTGGACCGCATAAGCGCCTTTCGAGATATCGAAACTTCAAGTTTAATTGATGTTTGATGCTCGGTCTGCGTACGGGCGTAACGACCGCCCGGTTATACAGGCTCGGAGGGTAGTTGGGGCAGAGTGAGCGAATGAGATGCACCTAGCGTATACCCAGTGCAGCTTCGATGTTCGCAGGTGTAGGTGGATAGGGATGGGTTAATGCGTTTAATAACTATTGCATTTCATTCGGAACGTATACTGTCCAGTGTTATTACCTCACCAGTGCACTATACCGCGTGAAAGGGAGAATGGAAGCCACGTATCATAAACGTCGGGTGGAAAGTAGAATAGGTGGAAAGTATATTAAAAGAAAAATTGCACGGATGTGATAGACATTTTTTGTAATACATTGCATGATGGCGACGTTTGTATTGTTTGTATTATTGCGAAACAATAATAAAAACAATATATCTGCGATGTCGAAATCATTGCGTATTTCTTGACGTCTGAGTATTGCTTCCTTATAGAGGGAGCTTTTGGGTTTAAAAAAAATTTAGTTTTTAATGAAAACGTGTTCAGAATGTTCCAAAATGTCGAAAAATCACATTTAGGAAAATGTCCGGATGTATGTGTGTATGTGTGTATGAGTCAGACGCGAAAAATTCAATCCGCTGTAACTCGAGAATGCCTCGACCGATCAATCTGAAATTTCACCTACAGTATATATGGTTAGTTGTCAATGTTTCTGCAACATTTTACTGCCAAATATGGGCTTGTTTTTTTTAACACCATTTTTTATTTCTTCAAAAATGTCGATTCGCACTCTAGCCCTTACAATTTTTTTGGTATCTCGCTAAAAACGCGTACACAGGTGGAATATGATCACCGGATGATCCTTATGAAATTCCAAGAGAATAAATCGAGCCGTTTAAATTTTATATCATTTTGAATTTTTTTTATTGTATGAAAAATTAGTACTTTAATTCCTCCGCAGTTTTCCTTATTAAATATTCATTCATGAATAAAATAAGTGTCAGATTCGTGATTAGCGTGAATAAATATGTGGAATACAGTCCTGTAGTGACGATTAACGAAAAAAATTTATCACCAATTTTTATAGCCAATATTGCGAAAATTAGGAATTTTGCGTATTTTCAAGCAGTGATTTGGTTGCTTTCCGTTGGCATCGCAGCGAAATCCAGGTGCCTTCTGTATTCTACGGCATGAAATACACAAGACGATGGATGGTTGAAAAAGCTTTATGTAGCTTTTTCAACCATCATTTGGATTTCTTGAGTAAAAATAGAAAGTGCAAAAAAGAAATCAGGAGCACATAATACCATGTATTTTTGGCTGCCAGATCCGACAAAGTGAAGCGTGACGATGGTGTATTTTTACACGCTCAACCAGAAGCGGCCAGCCGTTGTACATAAAAGTCTAATACGACGTTGTCGTTAAAAAAAATTTGAAAATTGCAATTTCCATAGCGCTTCCTCATAAAAGTTGAAAAATCCAATTTTCATATCGCTTCCTCATAAAAGTCGAAAATTAAAATTTTCATATCGCTTTCCCATAAAAGTTAAAAAACCGAAATTTTCATATCGCTTCCTCGGAAAAGTCGTAAATAGAAGTTTTCTTATCGTTTTCTCATAATGTTCCTTTATTGGCGAAGCGCCATGAGCAATCTAAAAATACAGAAAATGCTTCTCATAGAAGAAGCTTCGCGAATAAGGGAACATTATGAGAAAGCGATAAGAAAATTGCCACTTTTTTTTGAGTATTATTGAGTTCTGAAAGAAGGACGTTATACTGGCTATTGGAAAATTTTCCGCATACAAGAATTTTGCTTTGCGAGAGTCCTTTGGGAGCTGATATTACGACATTCGAGAGTGTGGCTACACCCTAGCTTACGCTATAAGCTTTGAGAGCCAGACCTTTGTCGCTGAGCCTACCTGGCAATTATTTGGCCGGATCTGAGGTCTCGGTCTGGCTTACCTTTGGGTAAACCATACCTTGAGCATTCTACACAGCAGCCTTATTGGGCTTTTCCTTTGCTTAGCCAACCGCTATTGTATCGCCTGTCTCTAGAAAGTATGTGGACATATCGCACCGTGAGCATTCTGCGGCTGCCATTGACATTGTCATCTGTCTCTGAAAAACGCGTAGACATGACAGCATACAACAATCAGAGAGGTTGAATCCTCGGCGAAAAGTACAATTTGTTTATGGACAGAATTACAATGTAATGGCACAGGCCCGATACAAGTTATTTGTATGATTTTATAGCGTGTGAGATTGTCCGCTATGCAATATAATGTCTGTGTCCCAAAGCCAAACACACGCAATCCGCTACCACTGCACTTGCCACACCCCTGAACCAAACGAGCGTCCATCAATAGCCAGAAGAACCATTTGAACCCGGGTTACCTACTATTAATGCTTGACCAATATGCAAACCGATTCATATTTTGAGTGTTTTTTCATTGGATTGAATGTGCGTGACCGCATGTTCTGTTATCGTGAAATCTCGTCATCGGACTGTTATTTTATTTATTTATTTGTCGAATAAAAACGGCGAAGATCAGTTACAGGATAATCGGTAACCTATCGTACAAATAAACTGCAATTCGGAGCTGAAAAACTGCTCGTAAAATTGCTTAGTAGTTAAGCAAAGTAGATCATTTACTCTTCAGTATAAAATATAAACACAGACAAAGTCTTATACAATACAGATTTAACAAAGGTATTGCATGAGAAGTAGCCATCAAAAATAGCACAGTGGAATAGCTGAGTTATAAAAATAATTTTTCGATTATTCCCTGCAATTGTTAATCAAAATACAAAGGCAGAGCTAATCAGAACATGACCCTGAAGATATCGACATGACATTAAGTTTCATCTTTGACAAGTTTCTATACGTGCACGGCTTTAGGAAAAATAAAAAAAAATTGTTCATTTATAAAATTTTATTTTTCAAGTGAACTTCCTCGAGCAAAGTTTGTCCGATGCAAAATAGAGCAGTTATAACTTGATGGAATTTGGTCTCAGGCAGATATTTTCAGGGTCATATCAGAACGATATATTGTCCCGTATTGCCGCTCACCTTGAGAACCCTCGAAACACCACGTTGCAAGTTTATGTTACAGTCTGTTTTACCACTACTTTACGGTTCTCCGAGTCCGTTTAACAGCCACAAGTTGCTCACGCTACGTACTAGTATGATCACTCTTAACTCGAATGGGCTGGTCATCCAGCATGAGCTCGTGACGACTGTTGACAACTTGAAGAGCTTCGGACCTGCACTTGAACGCGATGACGAGAGGGCCAGGATGTACACGATAACCAGACCTTACGCTGGCCAGCAGTGGCACCGATGCTTGCACGTGATAACGGCGTCGGCCAAGTAGGGCGAAAAGCTCTAGTATTGAGCAGAGTGTGAAGGACATTGTTCGGCAGCTCTTACACCCAGAAAAAAATTATTTGACGGCTACCGTTTATTTTACTTAAACCAAATAAACGGTGTTTTATAAATAATTTTTTTCTGGGTGTATGATTTGAAAGTATGATGAGTAATTGTATCAGAACCCTGAGATTATTCGTCGAATAATTTTGGGCACTCTCGTGCGAGATAAATTCATTTCTCGCAAGCTTCCGATGAATATCGACAGCGCTTTTTCTGTACAGCCCCAAACATGTTTTTCGTGTATATGTTTGGGCGAATCTTTTAGTCATATTTTTCGATGAGGCGTCGTTTCGTTTTTCTCAAGTCTTTACTTTTTTCATCCCTTATTGTGCTTCGCCGAGTCTGAAATCTCACGGGGAAACTCGACTAACCTAGCGTATATACATGACGATGATAAAGTATAGATGTATTGTGTGGCAATAATCCGAAAACGATCGAACTCGATCCGGTTCTCGTTTTCTCGAACTATATTTCTCAACGCGTTCGAGTACAGTGGTGCGAGAGCCCGAGCTTCATTTCACTCAGAGTACAGGCTCTGTCTCTTTCACCCTTTTCACTCTCTTCCGTAACTCGATATCTGTGTGCTAGGTACTTGGTGAAAGACAAACGCGGGTCGAGAAAATAACGCTATCCGGAAAATTGAAGAGAAATCTCGTTCGCACTGAGAGCCCTTTCACGTACGGGAAATCGAATAGTTCGACGTCTCGTGCGATTCCTTTATTGTTTCACCCGAAGTGGTCCCTTTTTTTATCAATTTATTTGTTTCAAATCCGGAAACGTTTGCGAAATGAGTGTATTCGCAATCGGGGCTGCTTTCGTATCGAACAAACAATATACAATATTTTTCAGGATCTTCTTGCCAGGGTCACAGTCGGTTAAGTTAGTCTTTGCGAATTGTGTTCACTTCGCATAAGTTTCAGAGAAATGAGCGGGAATTGAAAACACTTCTCGATGGTATAAAAATCTGAAAAAAATCAAGCGTATTACACATGCTGAAAAGATTAATTTTGCATAATATATAATTCCAAAATGTTATTAATAAATTGATGGAAAATAATATTGTTCAACAAATCTCCCGGGAACATAACGGTTTTCTAATAAAAATGATCCGTTCATTTTTCTGAATACGTATGAATTTTTTCAGATTTTTAAATACAAATACTTTTTTTATGAAATAATAATTCCAAAATGTTATTGACGCATTAACGTTAAAAATAATTCTTCAACAAATTACCCGGCAACTTAATTTTTTTTTTCCTTAAAAATTATCCGTTTATTTTTCTGAATACGTATGAATTTTTGCACAATTTTTGTCAATCTTTGAAAATCGCGTTTTTCTACGTTTAAGCTGCGAAAAAACGCAATTTTCAAAGACTACAAAAAATTCTGACAAAATTCATACATATTCAGAAAAATAAACGATTATTTTTATGAAGGCAAAATAGTTAAGTTGCCGGTTAATTTGTTGAATAATGATTTTTATCTTCATTTTTTTTATAACAAAATGGAATTATTATTTCACAAAAACAATCTTTACAGCCCCTCCCATAAACTTGTTTTTTTCAGATTTTAATCCCATCGAGAAGTCTTCGAAATTTTCTCTGAAACTCACGATGTGCGGGACTGTACCGTTCGGACTATTTTAATAAACAACGAATTTGTCTCGTTTCGTTGACTACACTGCATTGCTCTATAGTTCTGCTTCGCCTATTTCGATCTCCGTGTATTGAACGAATTCAGGTATTCGATTGTGTCTCTCCCAGTTTTACGGGACAGATGCATTGAGCGTTCTGAATGGGCTACGTACTGGGCAGTGACCCTTCGTCGAAAAGGAGAATCTACCCGGTACTAAGTCGGTCGAATGGATCCAATTCTGCAATGATTGTCAGATAAAAATAGCTTTTATTTTTGTTTAAGTTTTATCTCCGATCCGTTAACGATGTGTTATTTTTATTATTACCGTTCACACTCTATTCTCTCCATCTGTTTGGGCCGAGCTCCATTGCTTTTACGGAAATTCAGTGGAGGTTCACGAATATACTAGCAATAATGGAACTTCTCTCTCAGACGCCGTTCCCTGAATGTTAATTGACGCAATGAAACTGGCGAAACGTTGCCAGCGCATCAGACATTTTTCCATTTACAGCTGACCGTTAACGAGATTAACGGGACTGTTTATTGACCAGGCTCGTCTCTTCTCAATCTATTTTGGTATTTCCACCTCCCAACGTATCTCGTCATCCTCTCCCAGCTCCCGTAGGCTTGTTCGTTTCGCGTGTATCGTTTTTTTTTCTTTCTCTTCGTTATTGCTCGGCGAGCCGAGCGCGGGGCCAACTCAGCCATCATTTACGATATCGTAAATTGATAATTAGATTCTCCGGGCTAAATTGATTTGGTCGGCGGTTCGCGGTCGAATGGGCTGAGGCCGTTGGCCCTCCAGTCTTCCGCCGCATCGGATCGAAGCTTCCCGGATCGTTCCTCAATATTTTGCGCCCGAGGATCCCCGAGCCTTTCAAAGGAACCCTCTCGACGAATCAACGGTGATTTAATTAAAGATTATTCCTTAAAGAAAATTAAGATTAATCGCGCAAAATGTTGGCTCGCCGCCCAGCGGCCTGCTCGGTGCTCCCTTTTACTATCATCTTTCCTTTCTATCACTCTTCTTCTCTTTATCCGTCGAGGTTCTCTTCGCGCAGGGGCAGCTCTTCTTACGGCGAACGGCTGTAATTATTCCCAAGGCGTCGTTCGTAACACGTCGCTCCCGACGTCTCGGGAGGCTTTTGTCGAGAGCCCAAACCCGATACCCAAAGAATGGGAACGAGGTCAGCCTCGCAAGGAACACCCGAAAGTTTCAGATCTCTTTAGAAAAAAGGGCAAAAACGGAGGAAAATTGTGAGATAGGGATTTACAAAAGCTTCGCACCTACACGCAGCCTCAGGTAAATATGGGGCTGTCTGTAAGTATGGGGAGAGCGGGGCAAAATGGGATAGGGAGAACAAAACTCAATTTTCCAATAATTTTAGGATGCCCTATTTGGTCCCAACGATACATCAAGACTTTTCAACCCCGTTTTGCCCCGCATCATCGCCACCATCCACAGATTACTGGAAAATTGGGTTTTGCCACAATAACCCGTTTTGCCCCGCTCTCCCCTATAGATGACGGCGTGGTTAAGACGTTACAATGACGATGTAATATATACATATTAGGGTGTTTCTCAAAAAGGACAGTTTTAAAAAATGTTTCCTCCCATCCTGTTGAAGTATATATTTCGAACTCAAATTGAACCTCACGAAAGGCGGTCCCTAACAGAAAAATCCTAAGAGGTGCCGCATTCAAAGTTTGTTACCCTCAGAAAAATAATTTATTTGTTTGGCGCCCCGCAAATAAATATTTACTTGGTTTAAATAAATATTTATTTACTTTCAATAAATATGTATTTAACACAATAAAAATATTTATTGGAACCAATGAAATATTTATTTCCGGGTGCCCGACAAACTAATTTTTTTTCTGGCTGCCATTTTCCCACCGAGTGTAATAAATATATATTCACTAAAAGTAAGGATTTATTTGAATAAAATAAATGATTTGCGCGATACCCATAAAAAAATGTACGTCTCTGTGTCGTGCTCGTTGGTGTCCTGCTGACATAATGTATCTACGATTAATCATCTCACGCCCTCGATTCTTTGCGGTAACATATCGACACTATACTTTCGCGTGATTTTAGAGGGATATTTCTTTGGTCCCTACAATAATACAAGACAGGGATGCAGTAACCTGGTGGTGGTCTTTGGGTTCAACGCTCATCTTGTATGTACTCCCCCATCGGCTTCGAGTATACCGTTCCCAGGCAGACGGAGCGGTTGGAGAATCGAATCGAGCGAGGGAACCAAAATAAAAAGATAGCCGTTGGTGCGGACGCGGCGGTCGGGGTTGAAGCGGAAAGATTGGAGTGCATGTCGACTCCTAAGAGGGCTCCGCCCTGGTATAGCATATCTAGGGTTGCAGTGGGCGACGCAACAAGAAACCTCGGACTATCTTTTCCTTCGGTTCTCCGCCTTCGTTTTTTTGTCGGTGCTGTTTGTTCTCTCATAGTGAAAAGGGGATTTCGGTGTGGGGGCGGCGAGGGGCAGCGAAGAGGTTGCACAGTATCGGTGTAGGTACAGACTTATTGCATAACCGTGTAACAAAAGAACAAACACTCGCGTCCTGTTCCTCGATGAGGATAAGTCTCGAATCCTCGAGTCTAGTCTCGGGAGCGTCCTTGCCAAACGCTTTACTTGGACCATCCATTCTTATTTTGTCTCCACTACTTCACCACTTATATTACCGTCTTTCGGTTGTCCTTTCACTCGAATCCCACTCTAATTTATTGGTAACAAATGATAAGGGATGTGTACGGTCAAGCGAGGATTTCATATTATAAGATTTCATAGAATTTATCAATGGATAGCAATGTTTCGATATAATAATGGTACTTTTTTTAATGCACTTTTCGCGCCTGTAAGGTGTGAGGAAAGTTGTGCTTCTTAGCAAGACGTGCGAGAATACAGGCACAAGCGTGCATGGGCACAAGCACACCACCTACAACACTTTCGCATACTTCCGCGACCTTTTGCAGGCACGAAAAGCGTAACTTTTCGTGCATTTATTGTCAGTGTTATTTATATGACAAGGACGTAGAAAGGGAGTTCGTCGAACGCGGAATTCAAGCGAGTCGGCTTCCCCTTTCTACACCCTGCCATTCTAGTATATTATGCCACAAGGGAGGAAAGTGCGTTTTTTCACCAACATGTGAAGTTTGATGAGAAATTTACACGGGGTGAAAATTCACTTCCTCCTGACTGACATACGCTATTTTTTGCCCGACTATGCTAAAAGTGGCCACATTTCTATGCCTGCAATGGAGATAGAAAGTGGCCCACTGCAATACTTTTCGACCCGCTGTAGCTACTTTTCCGCCCGTTACGTTACTTTTCCGCCCGCTGCGTTATTTTTCGGCCCGCTGCGTTTCTTTTCGGCCCGCTGGTCAAGAATCGACAACTTGTGGATTTTTAAGCGAAGTTTACTTTAATATGAACTTTTTGCATTGTCGGGCAAAAAAAATATTATGTGATATGCATAGAAAAAGCCGGACTGCTCGAGCGGAAGGCGAATGATGCCTTCTTTCCAACCGAATGTCTTCTTTTTCGTACGAGTATCACATACTGCTTTTGTATAAAGTGTACAAAAACTCTTTATTTTTATGCCTGTAGATTGGCTAAAGCGTAATTAGAAGGGTAGGTTGAGAAAAGAAAACTAAATAAAAATAACACTGGGATGTTAAAAAAGTGCACGAGTGATTTATGCATGCGCAGTATTTTTCTCGCACGCCTTACTAAAAAGCGCCACTTCCGCCACGCGTTATAGGCGTGAAAAGGAAAATTTTCTGTACACGATTTAAAAAGAAATCGATTTTCTCGATCGTGATTTTATTTTATTCAGCGTCCGAATCTCATGGACGAAAGTTGTGCGGTTTGGAACGAATAGCCGTACGAAATTGTGAACAAAACACACAGGGGTTCGTGTGTGCTTCATCCCGCCGTACAGAAATGACATTCGTTACTCTAGCAACTCGCTAGAATTGCCTGTATGTTCAACTCAGATGCAGCTCCGGGTTCTTTGCAACCTATACTGTATATACGTACACCGCAAAAGTGGAGAAATCGAGTTTGGGGCTGCGGCGGCAGGAAAGATTGAGACGGTTGCACTACCTCTGCGAGGCCTTTTACGTTTTCGTTTTCCCTCGTCCCCTCATAAGTACAACCCTCTCGAACACACTCACCAGCCCTCATACTGTCCCTCCACTTCCTTGCATTCTCTTTCCCTCACCTCGATTTCTATTTCCCGAACCACACCCCTGTATTCCTCATTCGAGGGTCGGAGGACCGGGAGTCGGGCGCACCGAGCGACGGAAAGGAAAGGGGATCTAAAGCACGTGCGAGAGTCGAAGGTCAAGTGGCGGTGGTATTGCTGCAAGATCGCTCCTCTATTTCGCACCGCTTGGTTTGCTGGAAACCGAGATCCCTCTTTCCTTCTCTTCCTCCTAGTCTAGTTTGCACTATGACCCCTTCTACGCTCTCACGCGCTCCACCTCTCTGATTCTAGAATACATGCGATACCAAAGTTCCCATACTTGGACCCTTTCTCCCACAGGATCTCTCCCTCTCACCCTATCTCGCCCTCTGTCTTGCTCTTTTGCTTCTTTGCGGATATAGGAATCGAGTTCGCCGACTCGCGAGGCAATAAGACGACGGTGTGCACCACCTGGTTCCAAGTGTTATGAGACCTCTCCTGATCGCACTTCTGTCTTACACCTACCCTCGCTCCATATCACACGCGTCCTTATCCTAGCCGCCCTGCAGTGCCAAGCCAACCCTGGCTGGCCCGGTGCCGGGCGTGCAACCCTCTCGGTCGACTTCTTCGCTGCTGCCAATGGTGCCCCAACCCACCGGTCCGCTTTCTCGCCCGCCACGCTCCGAACCCATGCGGCCTCGGCAAGTCCCATTACCACCCCCTTCGTTCCCACTCGAGACTCTCGCTTCGGACGAGGATGGGCAAGGTGGAATACCTCCCGTATGTAGTGCAGATGGTGCCCGCTGTGTGCTTCCCGACTCCGTGCCGACACACTCATCTTGACTCGTGCCGGAGGCTGGGAGCGTTCTTGCTGGAAAGGCCGGAGCAGCGAGAGACGATAAGAGGAGCGGGACGGTGGTTGGACCGAAATACCGAGAAAGAAAACTCATGAGCGACATTCCACGGAGACAATCTTGCTTATTCGAAGCTCGCCAAGCACGCCTTGAAATCAGGGAGTGTATTGCGCTCGTCGCGCTGGTAGGACTCGAAAATATTTTTTTGTCGAATTTTCCAATCTTGATTGCATGCTTCTCGTTCGATGATAGATATATGTACATGTACCAAATTAATCGATAGGTATATTCTCGATATCGGTTGAGGGGCATGCAAAGAAATTAGATCTGGCTTGTCATAGGGTAAAAGTGGTGAATATGGCCCACCTCGATTAACATGTAAATCAATGATATATGGACCGGGCCATATTCCCACTTTTACCCTATTTATAGAAACAAAGTTACCGCACATTCTTCTGTCATATGTTTACACTCGGAGAAGGATCCGATAGAAATTACCACAAATCTGGTAAAAACTCAGGGAACTTTTAAGTATATGGGAACTACGGCGACAGCCTGGCAAACATTCGCATTAAACTGAACACATGCTGGTAGAAAATATGGTAATTTTAGCTATCGCAGATATTTATAAGTTCTTCTTACCCGAAAATATATTAGAAAAAAGTGGGACACAACGTGTCACTTTTTTTCTTATCAATTATTACTTTTTGGAGAATAGTATATTCAAAAAAAATGCCTTTCATAATCGATTTCTATGGACTTCCGGCCATACATTAAACCGGGTACAATTACTGCCAAAAGATCAACGATATTTAAATAATTCGATTAAAAACGGTCGCGAAGTGGCACATTGTACCGCACCGGTAGGGTACAATGTGTGAGGTAGGTGGGCTCAATGTGTCAAGTGATGCAAAATGTGGAGACAATGAGTCAAGTGAGTACTCTTCTGTTTTGAGATTAGACAGCCGAGCCGCAAGCTTCCGATGGCGCCTAGCCGTCTCCTTTGTTCGCCGTTATTCTTGCTGTATGTTTAACACGAAAAAAATAAAAAATAATATTCTATACTTGAACTCAATGTTGCAGTGATATTGTATGCTAATAACATCTAGAAATGACACATTGAACACCACAACTTAGTGACACATTGTATCCCAGTATCAATAAAAAAAGATATTTATATTAAAAATTAATTCTGTATCGAACTAAATATACAGTCCATATTACAACAGGCGACCCATAGATAATTAATCTGTTTATTATGACCGCAAACCCGAACTGCGTAAAAAAGTGGTACAAGCTTTTACATTTTTCTTAAGAACGAAACTTTTTTTTCCAGAGGCCCAAATCTGTTATTATTTTTTTATTTTTTCACGAGCTGTCATCTAAGTTTTCTTAGATCTGACAAAACTCAATTTAGCCCCACGGCCCAACACAATAAATTTCTAAATTTATGCACCACCAACCTCTGAGAAATTGATCGTGGCTCACCGTGTCCCGTGACACATTGTGTCCCACTCTCCCCTAGTCGGTGGCGTCGCGATCGCGCACCATTCGGTTTACGTTTGCAAGCTATACGGGCCTATTATGTCGATCAAATTCTTTTTTTATGTATACAAACACAAAAAAAATTGATCGACGAAATTCTCTTCTTTTATCCACGAAATTCTTAATTTTACCCACGAAATTTTTTTGCCGGGTATGCAAAATTTAGCCAACCCGCCTCTGCAAAAAATTACCATATGGGTTGGGTAAAAATCGCTATGGCCCCTGCGAAATTTTATATATATAGCTAGCGATGGCGCCGGTGTGCCATGTTGCCTGGTCAAAAATTACCATACGGCTCGATATTTTTTCCGAGATCCTTCTCTCAGCGTAACAATATAATATAACGTATGTGTACGTAGATTTCAGGCGGATACGATAATACCGCTTCGTGGTATTCTCGATCACGGTTAAAGCTTGGAAGTCCACGTTCGATGGTGGCGGTGTGCGAAGTCGGGTGTGCTTTGGTAGTGACAATCAAAATGGTGAACCCCATCGGTGGGTGTTGGCTCTCTCAATGTGTATTCCCAGATTAAATACATTTACGGAGTGAATGGCCAACGTAGTCGCTCGTACAAGAGCCCGATTGTGGGGCAGTGTGTAAGCAAGCCAGCAGGTTGCCCAGGCACACAAGCCCGGGACATCGTGGACCGTTGAACCGATAGGCTCCGACAGCCGAAATCGCGTTGCGGAAATGGTAATGCGGTCGATAACGTCGTTGACAGGACGAAATACTCGGGGTTTGGAGAAGAGGAGGTATACGGTAGCGTTAACGTGACATAGTTTATATACAGATATAGCGTGTCCGTAAAGTATATGTACATCCTAAACTAAGGCCACTATGAACAGGATCACCGGTCGCTGTTTCGACACGGCGGTGCATCGGCGGAAAGTACTCCTTCCACGCGTTGCTCTCTTCCCCCCGTGCACCTCGATCGTGTAGTGTACACACGATAGACGTTTGCATTAGCGCGATACTGAACTCGAATACGCCGACAAGCTACGTCCCCCTTTACCCGCGTCGCGCTCTATACCTCTTTAACTACGTGGGGTTTGTAGTCCGCCGACACCGATACTCCACCCTATACTCTCCGTTGCTTCTCCACCTTGCAAGCGTTAACCGTTCGCATAAAATCAGTTTTCGGTATAGCCCATCCGATACGAGAGTATAATCCCAGCATGCTGTGATTAAGTTTTGCCTTGGCGACGACGATTAAGCTAAATATATATCGCATAGAGTTCCCGAATTAATCCGTTTGGTGTGGGAGTCATTGGACATTGATTTCTTAAATTTTTTACTGAAAAGTATGGCTCAAAGTGCCGCTGAAAGTTTGGCTTTTGAAATTAAATCATACTTTTTCCAGATCAAGTTCAAAATATCGATGAACGTTTCGCAATATAGCCGAATATGGCTTCGTCTTAAATTTAATTTAAAAAAAGACTGCTACGTACTGTTGAAAAAAACAAAGTATGTAACAAGTTTCATATTTCGCTGAACTTTTCAGTGCGAAAGTATGAAGTCAATTTTGTGAAGACAAAAAGTTCAGTAAATTATGAAGCTGGTAAGATTTTAATTTCATCTTCCGTTCATAGCAGTCGTTTTTTTTGGGTGCTTGCGAGAAAGACATACTTGACTATGGTATACTTATTGATAATTTAAAATTGATCTGGAAAAAGTGGGCATTTTTTTTAAACGCCATGCACAATAAAACTCCAATCTGAAAGATCAATACCTAGTTACTCCTATACGTAAAAACGTTTAGGCAGGATTGTACAGAGTAGATCATACGTATTGCATAAATCGTATTTTTTTTACTTTGAGAATTCGTTGAATACTTGTACATAGTAACACTTCTTTTTTAATTCCTTGCATAATTATAATAAATGATTCAGCCGTTAAGCGAGTCAGACCCCAATAGTGCCTTCGACTCTCGTGAATCAAATTGATGAGAAAAAAAAAAGAAATTGAAAATGAAATAATAAAGATGAAAAAAAGACACGTCAATTAGTTGTTTATTTTCGTTATTCTATGATTTTCTTATGATTTATCTATGTTTTTGTTACAGGGGTCCCGCGAACATTTTCGGCTAGGCCTTTCCGAGGAGGTTGGTTCGTTTGTTTGGTTTGCAAATTAGGATATAGTCTGTAGATTTTTTTCTCTATACTATATATATGGCTTATATATATATATATATGTAAATATATATATATATATATCCTCTATCTTCCTCGAACCTTTCTCTCTCTAACGAAATCTCAATAATATTGTATCTACTATACCCGCTGACTTTACAACAACCGACTTTCTCATTGCATCGCCTATCTCTATATGTCTATCGCCTCTATCTATCACTCGCTCTCGACTCTCGGTCATGCTACATACGCCACTCAGCATCAGTAATGACCGACAGCCACGTACATACCACTACCAAAGAATATCACATCCACCTCCCTTAATCCTAATCGTCCAATTGCTCTGGAACTACTCCACCCTCTGGATTTCTCTTTCGCTATTGTCTCTATTAATAAGTAATATACTAATACAGACAGATGAAAAAAAAAAAATGATAATAATACCTACGATAACACTACACGTACAATACTATTTTGTTGTTAGCTGCAATGTGTGACTCACTAGAACTCCGATGTAACGGGAGATTATATCTACACATATATATACGTATTATAGATTGTCCCTTCACCGAACGTTTTGTAACCTATATATAGCATATTAGACGATCGATGTTTAGATGTGTGATCATATATTTTGTGTGATGTGTCTACACGAATTCCCACTACGATTTCCTCCGGTCCTCTCGGTTTGGTAACGGAACGAATTTTGCATTTCACATCGCACAGCAACCTTTCTCTCGTTGTCGTTCCGTCTGCTTAGCTCGCGAGAGACGAGAGTATCGAATCGCGGGTACCACCCCTGTCGACCCAACCTTAGACGTGATACAGGAGAACGCCGACTTGCCCGACGACGTCTGTCGTCGGCATGTTTCACAGACGCCCTCGCGGCCACCTGTCGATATAGTATCACGGGAAAGGAATCTCGCCCCCTTGACGTAGACTTCACAGAAGTCTCTTATACATCGTCCTCTGCTTCTGCTTGGATCCTCGATGATTTCCCCCCCTTTACTCCATAGCGAAACACGGAAAAGATTTTACCGACGTATTCGAGTCTGATATGAAAATTCAGTGCGAAGAAGGAAACTCAAAGGTAGGAAATAAATCCTCGATAGCCATAATCCACTGCTTGTCGATCCATGACGCTGTACCATTTCTGTGTATATATAATGTATTTATCTACGGTATTTCAGGAATCATTATCATTTCGTGATGTGTCCCTAACTCCGCGAATAATGGATTTGATAGATGAGCACGTGTGCGCACGTAAAAATTATAAACTTTTTTTCTTGGGCCAATGTATTGAAGAATTGACATACAATTGTTATGCCGATTGGTTGGAACTTCTGGAAAAATTGCTATTGGATTTGCCCATCTCTTTCTCATAGAGGAAGCGATGCTTGTAATAGAATATTTAAATGGTCGAAATGTATCGCAAAATTTATTGTAAAAATTCGTTAAATCAAATGATCGTAATTTGTCGGTACGAAGACATTTCTCGTGTTTTGTCCCAGCTGACGATAAATTTGCAATCAATTTTAGTCCTAGCACGATATTGGATGTAGAAATTCGTACCAGGCGTAAAATACACATTTTTGAAACATTTCAAAATCCAATAAGATTTAAACGGCTAAATTCATCTTCGCCAAATGTTATACCAAGCATTATGCAGTGTTCATCAATTCACCTTCCAATTTTGAGCTCACTAGGTCCATACTTGAATTGGAGCATTTTTCGTAAAAAAAAACCTCATAACTTCATAAAATCTACCTGCTTGGAAACCTTTCAGCTAAATTCAATGCTAAAGATCGTTGATCGATATATTATATTTGTGGGCTCTTTTAAGATGATACCTCGATTTACAAAAGTTGCAGAAACCACGCCTTCTCTTCCAGAATGCAAAATCTCTTAAAATTTCGAATCGGCCATGATTTTTTATGAACATTTTAGTGACCACTTTACCTGCGTACCGAATTTCAACTAACTGCCTCAAACCGTTCACGAGTAACAGCAATTATAGCACACGCGCATCCGGACGTCAGTTAAAAATCCCATTGACGATGTAGACCGTTTTAAGTATTCTAACACTAAAATCTCGGATAAAAAATGAAAACAGCTTCCTTCGTGAGAAAGCAAAGGCGTGTTTTTTTCGAGATTTTGATGTAAATTGTTGATAATGTTCCAGAATTGTCAATCTTGATTAAAAGGTGATCTTTTATTCCAGTATGTCATCAGGAGTGACCGCAAATGTGCTCTAGGGAGAAAATTAGCGATGTATGCAAAAGATAGAGAGGAGCGAGAGGAAGAAGGAGATCGTACCAACTTTCTGTAGGCCGAGGCTACCAGTCGTTCATGCTAAAGGTCAGAATAATAGAGCCGCCCGCGCTGCATATTAAACGTCATTCAATTATTGCCAGCTCGTTGGATAGCCGGCTTGCGCTGACGAGCCCGCGGAGGCAAGATGCGTGCTCCAACGTACCTCTCGCCTGGTACGCGTTTGATCTATCCCCTCTCTTGCCTCCACCTGGGTGTTAGTGAGCATCGCCACCTACCCTACTCAATTTGTTAAGCGAACATTAATCGCGAATAATAACATAAAATTCGCATTGCACAGAGAGAGCCAATGGAAAAGGAGGAAAAACGAAGTATGCATTTTCAGCTAGAGAGTCAAGGAATATGAAAAAGGTGCAAAGTCATTTGTACATAACTTGCTCGTTTTTTTATTATTTTACGCAAAGCTTTTACAGTCGAGAGGCGTCTTCGGAGTACACATATCTTCTATAATCATTCGGATGACCGGACGGATTCGGACGACGCCTCCCAACTGTAGCGAAAACGATTAATAAATGAATTGTAAAAAACAATATTAATTATTTAATATATTAATATTATATAAAATATCATTGTTAATCAAAAACAATATTAATTTTTTTATGTAATTAATTATTTCATCGTTTTTGAAGTTATTTTTTTACAAATATTTTTTTAATCGGGTGTTTTTTAAAAAATTTTTTTCAATTTATGCTTTCTGATTACCGTATAGATTAATTTTTTGGCGTTTATGAGATACAACATTCAGAAAGTTATATCCGTGAGAAATAACCCATAGAAAGTCTTATTGGAAAAACACAAGATTAGAAAATTATATCGCAGAGAAATATCACTTTGCGAATATGAGGTTATTACAGCGATCCAATTTGAACTATAGAACTATAGAATTGTTTGTCGTTTACACTTTGACCGAGTTCAACGCACCAGTGTATAGCACACAGCACTACAGCATCTTTATAGCAGACGACAATTAATCGCAAAGGCGATGGTCGATAATAACGGCCGCTTTTCGATAACTCTGGATAGGCTTTTGGCCAGTTTTTTCGAAGTTAATTGTGGCCGCCTGTTAGTTATCTCTTCAGACAAACACTCGAGACATCGAAAATAAACAAAATCGGGGGGCCTCAGTGCAACGCATAACTCCAGTCTTTTTGCCTTAGCCGGCAGTCGGGAGTTAAAAATAGCTTCTTTTATGAAGAAGCAAAGAGGGAGGAAGAACAAATTTGAAGTAAATACGTTAAATTTATGAATAAAATATTGGTGAGAAAGTGAGATGACGAACGGGAGACCGAAAGAAAAGTGGAGGAGAGCGGAGATGCACAAGCGGGATGAAAAGTTTTCGTGCTTCGGGAACGAATGCGTTGGTAGGAAAAATGTTTGTAAAGTGAATTTTATGATTTTATGTTACGATATCCGAAGTCTGCGTTCTCAGGACCGTACCGTAGAAATACACGGGGAGTGCGGAAGCGTCAGTGAGAATGGCAAGAAGGAGACTTACATTGGATGAAAAAGCTGCGATGAATATAGGCAAAGTAAAGAACAGAAAAAAAGTGTGTGGAACGGATAGAGATGACGGGCTTTGGTGGAAGCTGGAGACTGAACTCGGGCGTTTCTTCACAGATGCAAGAAGCAAGAGAGAGGTAAAGCTGTTGCCTGCGAGAGAATGGCAGATTTATTCATTTGCGAGGAACAAAATTTTGCGCCCAGGCCGCTCCGCTCCCCCCGTTCTGCCCACCCTCCGTTTGCTGGATGAATGGTTCTCGTTCTCTGCTTTCTGGTACTTCGCACACTGCTCTCGTTTCCATTTGCTCCTGGTTGCACCTTGCATGTCTGCGACCGACTAAACCTGGCCATCGGAGTCCCCGAGTGTGTGTAGCCCGTCCGCCCCATACCGCATGACTTTTCTGCACACGCCGTGCCATCAACTTTCTCGATGAAAACTGCATTACCAAGTTTCGTAGCTGCCTAACTCAAGCAGGTATACACGGACCACGTATATACACGCTACCACCATACGAACTGGAATTCCATCTCAGTATTATAGCACAGTATATATCCTGTGAGGGCATCTTTCCGTCTCGATAACCACCGTCGCTTTGGCGGACTGAACGTATTTGCTTCGATATTTCTCTCCCAAGTGCACGACAGGAACCACTGGGAAACGTCTAGAAAGGAAGAGCGAGAGTGATCGCGTCGGCAAATAATTCAAAGAGAATTGCTGAAAATTTCAACCTCCGGATCTGCCGTAGAAGCTTCTTAAGCGGGAATCTCAACTACTCTGCCTCGGATACGCTAATGGAAGCGACACACAGGGCCAGTATCAGTCCGGCGTTGGCCAGTGTTTGCCAAACGTCGGCCAACACTGGTCCCGTATGCTATTCCCACCGGTCGACATACCTCCAGTGTTTCGATTTATCCAGCCAACCTTGATTATAATTGATTTTAACTTCACCGTGCTCTTAACCGTTGATCAATGTTGTTTTGTTCTAATTCCAAGCTACTCTTTTTCCGGTGTTACCCCTTTTACCTTCTCACTCTTTTGCGCTTTCCGATAACGACCAGCAGCGTGACCTCCGCATTGACCCTCTCACTTGCTCGCCATCCTCCGCCTTCCTCGAGCCACCCGGTTCCCTCCCGCAGGGTCCCTTGTACATAGCCGTTCCACGTTTCCTCGGGGTTACGTGTTCCACGAACGAATACGTGATTTCATTTACGATACGAACTCACGATCGCTCCACATCCGCTGCAAATATGCCCTCGTCCTCTTCGCTACCACGCTACCACGCACCAGCATCAGCCAACTCCATCGGCACCCTTCCCTTCCGCGTTTGTCGAGGTCGCGAGGAACCCCCCGCAACCAATCCGCTTTACCCATCGAACCCTCCGCTCGACTGTGCACGCTCGGCGTGTATATCTAACGAGAGTGTAAACTTTCAACCTTTTATGCTCGCCGAGTATCGTGCCCCGTTATAGTGGTAATCTACACTTCTCTCTTTTACTCACTTTCAAATAACGAACTACCGGTACCGCTTCAACGAGACCATGAGTATTGCGTAACTTTTTCCAATTAATCCTTCAGTTGCCGAATTGAGATGCACTCCACGCGAACCCCATCTGCAAATGGAATTGTTATGGCTACTCGATGGCCGCGTTAGAGCTCGGGTTAAATAAGATGAAGATCTAGAAGAATCGCAACAAAATTGGATTGAATCGGGAAAACTTAAAATAATTGCCCACTATTATATCTTCGTCCGGGACTTAAGATAGTTCTTACAGTACTTTGAAGTCACGAGGACAATGATTTCTATTGGTTACAAATATGTGTAATTGTTCATATAAAAATCGGCATACGCCTCGATTAATTATTCCCGAATTTTCTTTTACATGGAAACCTTCGCTATATACGGAAAATAGTGGAGCAGTCTTAAATTTGACCAAAGTTGAAGTCATATGCTTTTATAAGATAACACAATTTGGCAACGTCGTGATTTTGATGGCTGGTGGATCGCCCCTTTCACTGTCATAACCTCATGGAATGAGAGCGTGTAAACATGACAGAGGACTCTCGATGCACAGGTTGTTTCGAAACGAAAAATTATTTGGGACTAGGTCAAGAAAAATTGTTTTCGAGGAACACGACGAGCTAAAAAAGACGATGGTCAACGAATAATTATCATCGAGAGAATTGCAAAGGATTTGCGATGACAACCGTGTAACATACCACTTAGTGAAACCGTACACGGCTTTGCCGAATTATGAATGTCCCCATATAGACAACCGCCACGAAATGGAGCCAATGTGGCTCTTGTCTACTGTCGCGTTATTATATTTAGAAATGTTTGTTGCATGAAATAAATGAGTTTTTATTTCTTCATCTAGTCGAGAAGCATAAACATATTTCATAAATGTGCACTGAACTCCTTTTCCCACTTTGGTGCTGCCATTGCCATGTAAAATTGGAAACTTTTACAAGCGTTCTAAACGGCGGAATGATTCTAAATTTTGCAAATATGTTCTACGCATCACCCTTTCATTTGATATTATATGTGCTCGCCTATCTAGATTTAATAAAAATGTAAGAGCTACTTTAAAAAGCACGGCAGGAAATAGGTTCGTAAAATTATAGCCTTCGTTTACGGAAGTAAACGAGTGCGGGACCGAAATCAGCGCTAGGAGGATAATCCCCTTTTATCTCGGATGCATTCTCGACGAACACCCAGAGTAGTTCCGTGAAACAGGTTAACCTTTAGTGACAGCATAAACATAGAGCCCAGAAAAAAAATCGTTATGGAGAATGAGAGTAGAGAAACTTGCGAAAAATGTGCGCGAAATTTAATCGCCACATGGATACACATGGAAATATTAAATCGCCATTACAGGCAATTTATTTGTTGACAGTTATGTGAATAATGCCTGTGTCACGACTGGGCGGACGTCTAGCCCATCCAATATTAATAGTTGTCGATCTGTTGATAAGTGTCTGCTCTCTCTCTCTCTCTGATTATCCATCATAGTCTTCTCATTTCTTTGTGGAAAACCCATTGTCGGATAGGTATAAACTTATGAGTGCTAACCGATAGCTATGCTGATGTTACGCACAGTGAATTTTCGGTCAACACCACGTGATGATAATCCACCTTTATTCTTTTAGCATGCATTCTCACCCCAACTCTGAATAAACTTTCAAAAGGTTCGATTCAAAACTGGACATTGTTCTGATAAAGCGGCACATGCGATGAACGCCTAATAGGGAGAGAAATCTCCTTGAGCATAGAGGCGGGAAAATGCTGAAGAGGACGTAACACTGATGTCGGTGGTCTGTGAACGTGTCTGCGTCTGTGTCAGCTCTGTCGAAGCCTCTATGTGGCTTTTTGAGAATAGCTGTCAGTGCTTCAGTGTCTGTGCGCGGCAGTCAATGTAGGTGTTCAAGGACATACACTGAAAATTGTTACGACTGTTTTTTGCTGCTCGTGCGCTGGCAACCATCGAAACTTACATTCATTTCAATGTGAACAGACCCTCACAATAAGTGTCTGTGAGTGTTCACGAGTACCTGTGCGTGTCCATAAGTCTCTATGAATGTCCTATGAGAATGTTTGCTAATGTCTATGAGAGTGTTTGCTAATGTCTATGAGAGTGTCTGCAAATGGCCGTGAGAGTGTCTACGAGTGTTTATGAGAGTGCCTTTGGGTGTCGATGAGAGTGGCTGTGAATGTTATGAGAGTATCTGCTATTGTCTATGACAGTGTTTGCTAATGTCTATGAAAGTGTCTGCTATTGTCTATGACAGTGTGTGCTAATGTCTATGAAAGTGTCTGCTAATGTCTATGATAGTGTTTGCAAATGGCTATGACAGTGTCTACGAGGGTTTATGAGAGTGCCTTTGGATGTCGATGAGAGTAGCTGTAAATGTTTATGAGTGTGTCCATGAATGTCCATGAGTGTCCATGAGAACCTCTCATAATATTCTAACGGACACATCACACAGGCACTGAAGAATATCGACGAACGCAGATCCCTCGTAACATGAGTGTCCGTGAGTGTCTGTGAGAGTATGTGTGAGCTGTCCGCGACTGTGTTTTTTGATGTCTATGAGAGTGACTATGAGAGTCACGAACCATTAAAGTAAGCTTGTATTTTATTATTATGTGAGTAGATATAGTAGATGTACATATGAAGTTACAGGTGCGCGTTTCTCCATGGCAGTCTTAGAATAACAGTATAATAACTTGTATGGTAATCCCATAAAAGATGTGACACTGTTGTTCCGAGGGTGCAATACCACTCGCTCACAGGGAAACCAGTGAGGGTGGGAAGACAGAGATTGTCATCCCGGTGAGGCAACACCAGTGGGTGCCTGCACCATATGGTGTGGTATAGTAAAACACAGTAATATGGTATAGTGTAGTAATTCCGGAGCAGGAAAAGGAAACAGTGTACGAACGCTTGGTAGCAGAAAGCTGACAAAAGTGGCTGGACCACTCGATACACTGAAAAATGGTCAGCCATTGTCGACCAAAGGGTGCATCGCACTCTGCCCCACCCTTACAACCAATCTCACCCGCAGCTCGAGTTCGGTACTTTCGCGGTAAACCTTTGATTTTCGTGCTGAGAGAAAACCGGAATGAGGAAAAGGGAGTGAGTACCCTCTGTGGCACATTCCATGTGCCGCGTAGCTATTGAAAGCCCACACTTCCTTTTGCCTTTTGCTGACCTATACCGATGAATCCCGCTCTTTACTATCATCCCCCTTCATTTTCTCCTGCTATTTTAATATTTTATCTACGCGCCTTTTTTTTTCATGTACTGTGTACGCGGTATATACATGCAAAAAATGTACACTTCACTTGATTTTTATATTCACAGAGTCCTATTTTTGACCCTCTATTTTCGGTGACGGAGAAATGGGCTGCAGCTATTGAATGAATTTGAAAGCGCACGTTGAAAAACGCATAGATAAGAATCCTTATTAAACGCCATAGATTTTTAAAAATTTTCACATAAATATAAGAAAAAAGGAGAGTCAAATAGTAATTCCTTCGCCATTGCAGCATTCTTGAAATATTGCAAGATCAATAGGGTCTGGCGGTTTTCACGGCGGTTTCACACAGGAAGCACGCGTTTTCGGTCGTAAATCTTCGAAACTCTATATTTTATTCTTGCAAAAAACCGCAATGCACAGCGCTCGCCTTCTAGTGTGCTTCACATGAAGGCATTCATCGGTTAGGTCTGGCCGATGCTGGTGGACGAGTATTCCATTAAATGCTCGATGTATAGCCAGTGGGCGGTGCGTAGCGGAGAAGGTGGCAAAATGGGATAGTGGGGCAAAACTCAATTTTCCAATAATGTTTGGATGCCCCATTTTGCCCTGACGATACATCCGGATTTTCAACCCCGTTTTGCCCCACTCACTACCACTGCCGCTAGCCAAAAGTTATTGGAAAACTGCGTTTTGTCCCATTATCTCATTTTGCCCCACTGCCCCATTTTCCTCCGCTCACCCCTAGTTCACTGAGATGGAGAACAAATGCAGGTGTATTTTGAAGTTTGAAACCAAACTTCGCGACAGTCAGAACAGAATTTGAGAGTAAGTTTCCGTTTACAAGAGTGCGCTGTTAGATTGTTTTCGATTGTGGGGCTTCAATTGAACTCCTTTGGTTCTTCCATTACTACGATCTTGTAAATGTGACACCAATGTCAAGTTACATCATCACCGCTTCCGTAGACGTTCTGCATAATTAATTCGAGTATGCGTGCTTAGTGCATAAAATGAACATTTCCAATGCCCGAAGACAATTACCAACTTTACAATTACCAGCTTTAAACGAGATTATGCTCTGTAAGAGGTGCCGGATGAGGTTCGAGTTTAATTAGGATCTTGTCCAAGAATAAGACAGGGCGGAGTTGTGCGATAAGTCGTCAGCTCGAACGAAACTCTGTGACCCAATGCACGACGAGGCTGCAGCTCGTGTCTTATATCTTGTCCTATCTGGACCGAAGTCTGACCGCCCAAGAACTTGGACTTCGAAGAGTAGCTGAGGTATACGGGATAAGGTCCAGAATAACAGGGAAGATATATAGTGAGTCGGTTCTCCACGGGAATACGTAGTCACATAAGAAGGAGCTACATGGATTAGGAAATAATACCAGTGGGCGCTCGCACTGTAAACCCGGTACAACCAACTGGCGACGAGAGGTAAGGGACACTGATCCCTGCTGTAAATCGTAGCTACCCCGGTTACGCGCGGCCGGAGTGGCCAAAGCCACGACGACAGGAATTCGCGGGCACGTTAACCAGGAATAACGTCACTGGGTCGTTCCCGTGGGACTCGTGAGACAATCCTCTGCGTATCTCTCGGTGTCGGCTTTTCTAGTTCTCCCGCCGTGCTTGTCTTTCTGGGCTTAGGCAGGCTTCGGATCCCTTCGAGACTGCAAACCGGACTACCCCGAGAAATGGATCGTATGTGTGGGCTTCTGCCAGAGAAGCTATGTCGATTATACGGAAACGAGACGTTTCTGCGCAAACCAATTCTAGACGTATACGATTCTATACGAAAGCCAGCGGCTGAACGTGTCACACTCTCCTTGGACGTATAAAAACAGGATTTATCTTGCAATCTCTCCCACGAACGAAGATAGGCGATCACGTGAGTGGTACAGTTGGGTCTCAATGCCACGGATATATCGGGACTAGGTCAAGGTCTTAATAAAACAATCCCTGCCACGCGTTGCCCCCTTTCACGCTGGTATGACGCCCTCACCACGTGCGATAGAGGCTGGGTTTGAGGCGAAGTAGGGGAATGTCCGCGAGATATCTCGTGCTCGCGACGCAAAAGCAAGGCTAATTGCACGAGAAATATTATAAATCTATGGGCTCGCCTATTCCTCATATTCTATGTATTGTTGTATCTAGTTGCCCTCGAAACTTCATCATATGCGTTAGTTAAGGCCGTGTACTTTAAAGAGCCACATAACTGATAATGAACTTGGCGACCTTTAGGTGTAATTTTACCTTACGCTTTTGAGAAGAAAAAAACCCCTCTCAATCGGGAGTAGTCATCTGATTGTATGCTGAAATTAATTTTGCCACATGGCAATTATTTAAATGGAAAAAAATCGTCAAGTTGATCACAACTCGTGGCTTTCTCATCATATTTTATGTTCATGCAATGTTATTGTTAAATTTGTGTGTTGTAAACATCTGATCGATTTTGACTAAAATGTTCAATTATCGTAGATCAACGTTAATGGATGGTCCATGTTAGCATTGTTAAATGTAACGTCACGCCAAAAGCAGCCACGTTGCGCATGGCTGTTGAGTGAGTTTCTACGCAGGATTTCTTGACATACCTTTGCACGAGGAACAATTATCAGTATTTTCCACCTTGGATACACACAATGTATATTTTTTACAAACGCTGTTTTCTTTTATTTAATTTGAGTGATTGCAAAAGATAAAAAACGATCGCACTGTGCTGCAACACTAATTTTTTGCTACGACGGACGGATAAACGAACCAACAGATGCTGACAGCGAAACATTCCATCGATTTTCGATGACACTTTTGTTGTATAATTCGGACAAGTCTGTGCCAGCGCTTAGTTGCGATTGGAGCAGTTGAATCGACGCTGACATATTGGCATCGTGTCCTGATGAAAGACTAAACTATTATAAATGTCCTGCAGACTTTAGATGGTATACCATCAGCGTCCATATATAACACACGTATCAGTTTCGCGTAGTAATTATCTTGATAAAGAGGGTTTTCTGTTCTCCCGATCCGGCGATATCTTAACGACGGACAGTGACTTATCTTGTAGAAAATAGGAGGCTCTTCCCCTGATTATTTGAATGAATCATGTACGACAGATAACGTTAAAAAATTGGTACGCCCAGTTTTTCTACACCATAAATACGATTAGAAATGTTGTTTATATATTTTTTTGTGATTTTATTACTTTTTCTGCGTGATCTCTGCTGTACATATGTACATATTCGTTGTGACGCGACTTTTTGAGTGGAGTTCACAAAGATGTGATTGTTCTTCTTTCTCATTTCTGTCATTCTGTTATCGTTTTAGTACAGACCCTTCTCACTATAGCCTACGTCACGAAGTAACAGCTACCGTACCGGTTAAGGACTTCTCAAAATTTGTTTGGGTTACGTTATGTTGTGGATTAAGATCAATATGCTTGGCTTTACGCACACCAGAAAGAACTACTGAAAACTACTGAAAATCACTACTGGCAATATCCAGTAGTTGACTAATAATAAACCACTGAAATAGTATCTAGTGCTAAATTGGCGGACTACTGAAAACTACCGTAAATCTGAAGTAGTCAACTGCTGTAAATTACTGAGTATTTTGAGTAGTAAACTACTCGAGTAGATAAATAGTCGAAACTACTATGACTGTCCAGTAGTTATAATTATATTTATAAGTAGTAATTACTGATGCAGGTACACTGCTGTTCACGAATGCCTGGTTTTTCTGATTTTTTATCTTCCTGGATATCTTGCTCTATGTCTTCATGGGGTCGAAGATACCAAGGAAGATATCCAGGAAGACCTCCCGGAAGCCATCCGGGAAGACATCCGGGAAGACATCTGGGAAGACATCCGGGAAGACATCTAGGAAAACGCAAGGAAATCCAGGCATTCATGAACAGCAGTGTACCACTGCGTCCTCAGTAATAACTTCTGACTGTTGAGAAGTCACAACTAAGAAGTAATAACCACACGTGTAGTAATTACTGGATTGCCAGTAGCAACTGCTGGACCTCCAGTAGTCATTAGCGAATCACGGAAAGGAATTCGAGGAAAGGAACCGGCCGAGAGACAAGCATCTGACAAAGATTTCTGTGCGAATCGACGGAAGTCCGGGTGCAATTCCGGCGCCTTAAGAGAGCGTGCAATGCGTTGGAGAACAGGTGGAGGGGTTCGTTTTCCGGGTAAAGGGCAAGAACCCCTTTACGTCGTGTCACGTCAGAGGAAGGGCCTTGTTTTCGCCCTTGTAACAGGACACGCAATCGTGATAAATCTATGATTTATCGAGGCCAATATTTCAGCTATCGGTATCGATGACGTCAGGAGATAGTTGACAGGGTAGTGGCTACCGACCAAGGGATTTTGGAATAATCATGATTCCTCATTACGGTGATTTACATTTCATATTCAGTGTCGCTTGCGACGGTGACCCGACAGTCCGCTCTAGCTTTCGCGCTACCATGTGTATAGGGTGAATGCACCAGTGAATGGACGAATAAGTCGCTTGTCGCTTTTAAGAGAATCGAATAATAAAAATATTCTGTGCACACCTGTTGGACTCGGTTCAGTTGATAAAAAATACATCATACTGATTATGAAAAAAATATTACAGACTGTTTTAAAACCTGACAGCGCAAAAATAAAAGATACAATCACAATAAAACGGATACACCAGTGAATGCACACATATTCGCGATCCAGGCTATCGTACGTTGATATCATGAAAATAACTCAATAAGTTAATATCTCCTTCAATCATTCGAGTTAAATATTACATTTTAACGGTCACAGTGTGTTTACTTAAATAATATTAATAATAATACTGGTAAGCAAAAATTAAAAAATTATCAGTTTCTTAGGTCAAATCGTAATGAAGCCCCTTTCGTCACAGTCGCAAATTAACTTCAAAGTTATTTGTATAGCCGGGCCTTAAATAATTTTTTTTTTACATCGTTAATAAGATTTATTGTTGTCTTTTTTGATCAAAGTCATGTGTGAAAAATAAAATCGTTTTTTTATTTCTCCAACTTGAATATATTCTCAATAAAATTTTAATATAATGTTAATAAACAAATTCATTAATTAATAAACAATTTTCCCTTTCTAAAAAGATAAGGCAAAAAAGAACAATGTTTACTCGATTTATTTATCGTTGAGTATTATTTAGGATCGGTTGCCTCCATGTTCATTCGCTGGAGAGAGATTAGGAAGTAACGCCAGTGAATATACATTGATAACTTCAGTATATTTATATCAATTTATTGAAAAAAATTATTATAGGATCAATAATTAGTTCTATCGTTATTCATTCACCGCTCAACTTATCCTAAAAAATTAAGTGTAACCTTTTTTTTCGCATAAAACCTCAGCCGCCGAAACAATCGCCGCTTAGTAGCCTAAAGTAACTTCCGGAGTAATTCTCTTACAGTCGAAATCCTGCGTATATTTGCGGCGATAATTTCAACGTCATAGGTGATTTTTTTTTTTTTTACATTTTCATTACCGAATGATTTACCTTCGATTCAGTACTTTTTTATCAACCATATAAGTGATTTCGTCCATTCACTGGTGCACCCACCCTAGTTTTTCTGCTCTCGGCGCGTCGTGTATTGTTATCGCCCGCGTGTCGCATTCCCGCTCTTCCGGCTACCTAAGGCGGTGTCTTCGTTATCGCCTTCGTGTACGCGGTGTCTTCGTTATCGCCTCGATTCTCATAATCAGCGTTATCGCGTTAATTATTCGGATTTTTCGGTGCTTAGTGCTTAGTACGGTTTCCGCCGCGGGTTTGTGCCACTTTTCGTTCCTTATGGATAATTCACCGATTTGGGTGAGTCTAAGTAATTAAAAATAATTTAGATCCCACGATAATCTCGCTTCCGGGTTGACAGCTGTCCACTCAGCTGTCTCGATTTCGTCGTTGCCGTGTTCGCTTCGCTCGCGTGCACGATTACCGTTTTTGAGTTTTCGTTTCGTTTCTCGATTCGTTTCGCAAATTCTCGCGGCGTTTTTGACGCTAATGAATTTCATCGTGTTCTCGTATAGCTCAGCAGTATTAAGGTAGTCCGAGCGGTACAGTCCCGCCAAACATGAGTTTCACGGAAAAATTAAAACATTTCTTGATGCGATAAAAATCTGAAAAAAATCAACCATACGGGAGGTGCTGCAAATACTGTTTTTATGTAACAATAATTCCAAAATGTTATTGGCAAATTAACGATAAAATAACTGTTCAACAAATTACCCGGCAACTTAACTACTTTTTTCCATAAAAGTGATTCGTTTATTTTTCTAAATACGTATGAATTGTTTGCGAATTTTCTGTAATCTTTTGAAAATCGCGTTTGTTTCTATGTTCAAGCTTTGAAAAAACGCAATTTTCAAAGTTTACAAAAATTCTGAAAAAATTCATACGTATTCAGAAAAATAAATGAATTATTTTTGTGTGGGAAAATAGTTAAGTTGCCGGGAAATTTGTTGAATAATGATTTTTATCTCCAATTTCTGAATAACACATTGGAATTATTATTTCACAAAAACAATCTTTGCAGCACCTCCTATATACTTCATTTTTTTCAGATTTTTATCCCATCGAGAAGTGTTCGAAATTTTCTCAGAAACTCATGTTTGGCGGGACTGTACGGCTCGGACTACCTTAAAGGCTCTAGTTTTGATTTCGAAAAAGTTAAGTTATTTTACCAACTAGCTATCCCGATCCATCTGCGCCAACTTACATTCTGAGCGATCTGTGCATTCCGTTACCGTTCACCCTCGTAAACGCATTCGGTATTGACTGTCGTTTGATTTAGTTCGCATTGGTTTTCGCTACGGTTTAGTTTTGTGTTTGTCTTTTATCGATATTACCGTTGCGGAAGTCGTGTCCAGTTTCACTCGACTTCCAGTTGAGTCCGATTTGTTAATTCCGGCGATAGAAATATTAAGGACGGAGTCTCGCTGCGCGCTTTTCCAAGAAATCGTTGATTTTTGTTCTATATAAAAAAAAAAATCAACGATTACTTAAAAATCTGAAAAAATTCATACGTATTCAGAAAAATAAACGAATCATTTTCA
>JAPYZD010000778.1:0-69517 GCA_030522725.1 Ichneumoninae sp. B BG-2022a
TGATTTTTAAGAATAAAGCAGTGAATGCAATAATGGTTCTGACTTATCTTATACGGACAGCTGAGATATTAAGGTTCTTCCTTGAGAGACTGGCGTTTGGCCGGTCTCGACTATTGAACATCAGAACCAACGAGAAGGGATTGAGACGGTATTAATGGGAAAATTCTAATGGATCGACGGATTTGGTATGAGTGACCACGATTAAAAAAAATGGTTTCTGTTAGGGGAGAACGGGAAATACTGCTGAGATGCTAAGATGATTTTTACGAATTAAACAGTGACGGCAAAAGTACTCTTGACTTATCTTATACACACAGCTGAGATATTAAGGTTCTTTCTTAAGGAGCCAGTGTTCGGCCGGTCTCAACTACCGAATATCAGAACCAACTACAAGGTATTGCGAGGGTCTTGATGGGAACATTCGAATGGATCGATAGATTTGATATGAGCGACCACATTTTTTAAAATATGGTTTCTGTTAGGTGAGAGCGGGCAAATACTGTTAAGATGCTAAGATGTTTTTTACGAATTAAACAGTGACGGCAAAAGTAGTCTTGACTTATCTTATACACACAGCTGAGATATTAAGATTCTTCCTTAAGGAACCGGTGTTTGGTCGGTCTCGACTACTGCATATCAGAAACGACAAGCGATTGCGAGGGTCTTGATGGGAAAATACGAATCGATCGATGGATTTGATCTGAGCGGCCACGGTTTTTTTAAATGGTTCCTGGGGAAAAAATTCGATAAACATATATGAGAAAAGTCTTTGATCTTCTTTCGATCAACGACGTTCGTGAACCGTTCACATACCGATTACCGGGACGAATTGGCAAGTCCCCGATGACGAATCGGTTAGAATTTATTTCCTCCCCACATATCCATAGGTATAGAGACGCGATCCCCCGGAATATTTTAGTGCTCCCTCTCCGATCCACCGTGCTTCCTCCTTCGATACTCCCTTTTACCGATATGCGTACAGTACAGTCGTACAGGGAAGCGATGAACCCTCGGCGCTCTTTGAAAATCTCTTTGACCTCCGGGCAAAACGGTAATTTTTTTCACGAGGAGCGGATCGACGCGACACTCTAAATAAAATCCAGTCGACGCAAGAGGATCCTTCGGCAGCACGTGGGTTGTCATTTCCAGCAAATAGAGTCCTCTTGCATCAAACGGATTTTATCTAGCGTGAAGCGATGGCTGTGCGGACTTTGAGCCGCAAGCTGGCCGGCTAACGGAGGAGTAAAAAATGAAAAGATAAAAACAAAAATAACAAAGTTAAAACGTGACTGTAATATCAAGTGGGAAACGGTAAAAGTCCAAGGGTTCGCTATTACACGGTCATCCAATCGACCTTAATGATCAGCGACGTTACGAGAGCGTTCTCATTACCATCCCTCTCTTCCGCCCTCGCGCTAATGCCTTTAAAGATTCACTTAGTATAATGCACTCTCCACCCCTGTAGAGCGTTACTTTGAGGACAATGGGATCGGACGCTCGGGGGCCAGGGAGGAAAGTCGGGCAATAGTGAGGTGGACGCCGAGAAATGGATGGATGGTGGATGAGGGACGGAGAGGAGAGACCTCGCTGGTCGACTGGCGATTTCCTGCCCGCAGGGGCGATATGCAAATTGCTTGACAATATCGTGCGCAACGCTCGAAGGGGAAACGACGCGCTTCCTCTCTTTCTTATCGAATCGAGAGAATAATGTATGTACCAGCTGGCGTTATCCGATAGAATGGCGAAAGATTCGAGCCAACTTTTACCCGCCTCCCGCGCAATCTTGTCACGTATAGTCGCGAAGGTCTCGGGAACACGTGTCTCCGGAATATATATCTTCCGTGTACCGAGCCGGGCCGGGCTTAGTTTCGATTATGATAACGAGAACATGATGCCATGTATAATGCATCACAAAAATGTGCACGCAGAGTGGTCCGCAGACGAGAAATAAAAAAATCTTGAGCCTTTCGTATTTTCAGGAAGACGCTACCTTGTTGCAGTTACTCGGCAGCCGGCACCGGCGGACTGACCGGAAGTTCGGTCCTCGTGAGGGTCGACCCAAGGCCGGGAAGCGCCAATTCGGGAAGTTACGCGACTATCGCCGACCTCGAGCCGCTGTACTCGAGACCCTGCGGTTCCAGAGCGAGTTACTACGCCGCCAGTCACGTTACTCAGCTCAGTCACGTGAGTAATTTCATCGTTCAATTTCGTAACGTAGTTTACCCGTCGCACAACGAGCATCCTTTGACGCATGCGCGGTTCATCCTGTTTTCGTTGAAAGTGTTCTTAAACGAGGTTACGAGACCATTTGCGACGGTCAGTTTCGATGTGGCGCTTTGGCAGAGGGTCGCTGGCCAACCACTGGCGAGCCGTACGACGTGAAGCATGCATCGCAAAGAAAGGGAGGACCCAGGTGCGGTTTTAAAGCCGGGCTGACGTTGGACCAACTATGACCGCCTGAGTTAGAAAACCGACCCGACTCTGGTCGCCAATGAAGATCCGACGTCTCGTTAACTTCGGGATGGTAACGTCGGCCCAACGCTATCAAACGAACTTGCCCGAATGTTAATTGCTGATGTTCAGCTAACGTTGAATTAAAGATATTAGTAAGCAATAGAAAAATATTTTCAGCGATCTGCGTGACTTCTAAATGCTTTTTTATCATTCTACAATTGCCTTTTTGTATTTTCTTTTATTTTCACACATTGAAATCATCAGAATAGATTTTTTAGTTGGTAATGGAGACTCGAAACTCGGCTACGCTCATCTTGAATATTTTTTTAGAATCTTACATATAAGCTGGGATCTACTGCACGTAAATCCAATATTATTTTACCAATTTCTTAAAATCTTCAACATTTTATTATTTGATTTTTTTATACAGATTTTAATTAATAATGTTGACGAAACTTAGGCTGTCGGCATTACAGTACTGCAGATAAACTCTGTAATAAAGGAATGTGGAATATTAAAAAAGCAATCAGCAATCGCGCAAATTGAAAAAAAATGTCGTTGTTTACACATTTTTTTATGGACATTGGCTGAACATCGCCAGCGGGTACTGGGCCAAAGATGTTCGCCGTAGTTAGCGAGCGTCCACTTGATATCACCGAACTCGCATGATTGCTACGATCCGCCAGTGCCGGCCCAACTTTGGTAAGCGCGTCTTCCAAACTTCCGAGGCCAACGTCGGAGTGGTTGTCAATCGATAGTTTAGCGAATTCTGGGCATTAGTCGAGATGCGATGATCGGCTGCCAACTTGTCACCGGCCATACTCCCAGCGTCGACCAACCGCACCTGGGGAGCTTGATACTGGATTTTAGGTGGCCAATTGACCGTCACCTAAAACCCGGTTAAACGCTCGACCAGGTAAAAAATACACTCGAACAACTTATTGCTCTTCAATTCGAGCTGACATCGACCATGCAGAGATGAACGGTTGCCGATGCAACCGGCCATAGTAAGATGTAAAAAAAAAGAATTCACAATAACGTAACCAGAAAGTGTCCCAGCAAAATTACAATCTCAAGCACATACCTTGCGCACTTGAGCCAGAAGTAGGTACTCTCTTTCCCGGAGCGTCTCGATCCGCCTGACCGCTTTGCGTTCCCCCCCCCCCCGCGTTCATAAAAATATATTGCCATCTCGCCGAGCATTCATACCTTCCTCTGAATTGCACGAGCGTCGGATGAGGGGCGGACGTTAGCGAAAAAGCCGACGAGATAAGGCGAATAATATCGCGCCGCGAAAGGAGAACTGTCGGAGTGTCGGTCGGCGAAGCGGCAATCGCGGAACAAGTGAGCAAGCCCGGGTGGGAGGGTTGGCGGAAGGTTTAGAGAGAAACGGAGGTGGACGTAGAAGGGTGTGGGTGTCTCCAGTGGCGTTGCGCGCTGTCCAAAGGGCGTCGAGCTTCTCGGGGCTTCCCGACGGCTCGACGAGATGCAAATTCAAGTTCCCGGGGAATCCCCCAGACGCCGGGCTACCCACGGCCCGGGCGTGTGTCCGTGCATGTGTGTGCGCAAATTGCAACGGCGGTGTCGCGGGGCGTTTGCCTCGGTGGCGCATCGCGGAGACAAACGCTTCTTGGTAACCATGGAAAGGGATTTCCGGTTGTGTGACAAGAGCATCACCGGGGGAGAGGTGTAGGTAATAGTAGACTACCACTGCGGAACTGCTCCGCCGGTTGAGAGCAAGCAAGCAGAGAGCGACTGTGTATGCGCCGAGAGGTTGGCCCGGCTCTGGTACACACTGGTGTTCTCCTCTCGCCATTGTACATTCTATTCGGCACAGGAGCCGGTGTACACTTGCTCGCCCGGCTGCGTCGTCGTCGTCATCGTGTTGTCTCTGGCCTCGGCCTATTGAAATCACAGACTCAAAGACGTTATCTCCCCGCGAAGGGGGTTGAGCGGAGAAGCGCCAGAAAGGGAAGCAGGAAGCGAGGGCAGAGCTTCCACAGACGCTCGAGGCACATCGGAGAGTACAGGGAACAACTGTACTCCGGTTGACGCAGTCGCTGGTGGTGGTGGTTGCCGAGAACCCCCGAAGAGCGAGGTACCTTGAGTAGAAAAGCGACACTCGTGGCGCCTCGTGGCAAATCCGATTTCATCGTAACCGAGCAATTTTCCTTCGGCGAAGGAATGAAGGAGATGAGGTGACGCGGAGATACGGAGCTGGTGCAGCACTTCCTCGCTCATTCCCATCTCGTTTTTACGCCGTCCCATCTTTATCGATCACTTTTTTCATTTCTTTTCTTATTCTCGCTGCACCCATCCATTCCTCCCCCGCTCCTGTGTGCTCCGTGTTTTTCTTACATTGCTTCGCGGAGTTTCTTCCCCTTCTCCGGTTGCTCCTCGGGGCTTCCCGGTGTGGCTACCGGAAACGGAAACCCTCCGAGACGAGAACTCCCACGGAGCTCGCCTCGCGTCGCAGCCCGAAGGTGGATGAGCAACGGAGAACGAAAGTATTGAATGGTATTTATAGGGTAGTTCGGTCGGCTGACTGGCGGGCTGCCCTACACGCCTCGTCGATGCTGCCCTCCCGCCGTCGGTCCAGAAGCTCAAACTTTATCGAGTTTGCGGTCGAGCGAGTCGCTTTCCACGGACAACTTTTCGTCGACCCTCTTCGCTCTGCCTCTCGTTTTTCCCTCTCTCGTTCGCGGGCCCACATCGTGTCTTCGACGACTATACCGCGTAGCTCTCTCGACAGCGCGAGGCTGTACCCTTCCGCCCTTTATACAGCTATTTCAAACTCACGACCACCTTCCTCCTCCCACCCACTAGAATCTCGAACCCTCCTTACCCTCTTCGCCCGGCTACAAGCTGCTCACCGAACGTTTAAAAACAAAGGAGCGCACTAAAGACCCTTCTTACGTACCGCCGGAAGCCAGGAGTCAATGTTTTACGTTCACCTTCATCAGAATTTTTAATTTTCAGTAAAACCCGAGAGCTTCGCTACTTTTTCCAATTATCGCGGTAAATCCCCACGGCTATAGAAGGAATTTCAGAGTCGTCGATAAAATCGTCGGAACGCGGAAAAAGAATGTCTTGGACTTATATTTTCGACACGATTTATCGGCTATTGGAGGCGACAAGCACTCGCAACGTGCCCGCAATGCCGCTATTCATTCCCGATTCCGAGGTAGGGAAGAGACGGCGCATTTTATATTAATTTCACTCGTAAGGAAATGGGAATTCGAGAGTGGAACGATACGGTATAAAGATATACCTTGCCGTTCAGGGAAGCGCGTACATATCTGAGCGCGTAGTATTCCGGAGGGACGTTGAGTGGAATGGAGTGGATCTCGAGGTTGCCGTGGGCGAGCGAGCTCCGATGGTGCGTCGAAGGGTATAACCGGGAAGCGAGAAACGGGGGGTGGGGGGATGGAAAATGGGAAGGAAGATCGAGAAGGTCGGGGTAGCCGGAAGGTTACACACGCGGTTACCTCTCTTCTGGGGCGACCCTCGGCGTTGGTCCCTCGCAGTCGTCGATGAAAGGGGCGCGAGACGACGGGGAGGGCGCCGAAGGAAGGTTGCTTGTCAACCTGGAGAACGGAAGGCGGAAGCGAGACGGAGAGGCCGGGGACCGTGAATCGAGCCGCTGCGGGGCGGCGGCGGGAGATCCGCCTCGGAGAGTATGCCAGCGTGCGGGATGGAGGGAGAGACGGGAAGACCAAAGAGGTCGAGGGTGAGCGGAGGACGGCTGGAAGTGGGTCCTGTGATTGTTTCGGCTTTGATCTTGGATCAATTTACCGGGTATACGCGTATGCCTCAACCTTCCGTCCGTCTCGCTCGTTTCCACCCTCATGAGAGAGGCTGATGGACCAGTGGCGCCGTCTCAAAAGCACCGTCGGCTCCGTGTTCTTCTCCCCTGTGTGTATAATCGAGACTCGCCTCCCAAACCCCGCACACAAAAAATTCCACCCTCCCGCCACGGGGCGAGAAAGCTCCTTCTTTCCACATCCTGTTTGAATCCTAGACTTGTGTGCGAAACGCTCTACGCTCACCGTTTGCCTTCACTTAAATTCCTTCCCTCCTAGCTTTTGCCTCTCGTTCTGTCTCTCGATCCCGACGTTTCCTTTGCGGAGATGTACGGAGTGCCGTGTGCGCGCGTACCTTCTCGCTCCAGGAACTCACGTCCGGGAGGCACCGGGACGCCAGTCGGCTGAGTCTTATCAACCCTGTAAAACGATACGCTTGAGATCCCATTGCGAAACTTATTACCCGACCCGCGCGTCGCTGCACGGAGCTCGTCACTCGTACTCACCCTATAACTTACCCGGCCGTTTCGTTCGTCGCATTGAGCGTAACTGGGAATACGATCGACGGTACGATATTTGATGGAACTTTCTTTCTTTTTCATGCCGGTAGCTGAGTCACCTGCGGCGAATGATTCGAAGCCGGTAATCGTCATTCAGAATATATTTTTTAGGTTCCGGCGCGGTTCCTGGAATGAAACATTGAGGTAGTAGAATAGGAAGATTAACCCTTGGATAGTTTATTAACCCTTGGATAGTTTATTAACCCTTGGATAGTTTTATTTTCGAATAATGAAGGGAAGTTTCGATGAAAATTCTAATTTCATCGTTCATAGCTTGAAATCGCAATGCGAAAATTATTACCCAAACCCGCGGGTCGCTGTAGGGTGCTCGACCGACATGCTCACCCTATAACTTCGCTGTGAGTTCTGTTCCGTGCATTGATCGGAACTGGAAAGACGATCGCCGGTACAATATTTGTTATTATTTTGTAATAATTAATTTTATAATATGAGCACATTTTTCTTTTTCATGCGCAGTAAAAGAAAATTTCGTCAGATCGATATACGAAGTTTCGTAAAAATAATTTAGTCAAGTACTTAACAAACTCTTTTGTGCAGGTTTGAATATACAAACCTGTCCGTTCATTTCCCGTGGCGTTGACAACTTTAGTGTACCTTTGTTTGTAAAACTGGAGCCGGACGGAGCGATCGGAGAATTAACAATTAAAAAATGGTGGACGTTCGTGGACAATAAAAAGTTAACTCTTTATTTTTACTGCGTGCCGGTAGCAGTTTCGGCTCCAGCTAACAATTCGAGGCCGGTAATTATCTCGAACAATATTCCTTTTTATCTTCCGGCGCGTATTTTCGAACGAAACATCGAGTTAATAGAATAGGAAAATTAATCTGAGATAGTTTCATTCTCGACTAAACAAGTGAAATTTCGACGAAATTTCTAATTTGACCGTTTCGAGAGCAACCGGTTCTGTGCGTTTCGGCTTAAAATTGTCGATGGCGATGTTAATTCCGTTAAGCCAAAATTGTGCGTTCGCTCGATCGCGAGTTCGGCCGAATCCGCCTACATGTTTTATTAGTGCGCGAACTAGGGGGCTTATCAGCCCCAATGAATTACGCCCCCCCAGCGCATAACAAACGATGACTGACGTCTCTTAATCTGAAGAGTGAAATTGCAGGCGCGCTGCGCTCCGGTGCGATTCTCCAACATTTGCAGGTTCAATGTTATCGGCGCTCATTAAGGGTTCACGTCACAATAAAGAGCTACAAACGTACGCATATTTCGTGATTTTTTATTCGATAAATATATGCTTCAACGATTTGATTTTTTTAGGGTGGAAGGAGGACGTATTACATTTTATTGTTATTATTTATGTTTTTTATCGGTTTGCGTACAAAAATTTTTCGCAAGTTCGTTTGCGCTGTCCCTGATTTTGACATTTTATGTGAAACAATTTTTTTTTTATTGTTTCTTAATGAATGATGTACACCGCGGCCCCTGACGTGGGACATTTTTTTATAATTGGCAAAATGGCAGCCATTTGAAAAAAAAAATCAATTTTTATCAATTTTTTTACAATTTAAATTATTTTTAAAAATAATTTTTTATTATTACTTTTTTAATATGAAACCGTCAAGGACTAAAGAATCTGGAGAAGTAAATCGGGAAAAATTTTCATAAAAAACCATCAAATCGTTTTTGAGATATCAGGTTCAACGATTTTGAAAATCACGTTTCGAGAAAAACGCGTTCAAAGTTCGTCCGCGCCGCTGCTCGAGCACTCTGCCACTTTCCACATAACGGTCTCTAGCTTCCACAATTCGTTGCATATCGACATCGATTCTTCACACTGTAATCTATTAGAACATTCTTTTTAATGAAAATAAAATTCAAAATTTTACTGTGGCCCAAGCCCTTAATAAACGCGCCTGTCTGCCGAGCGGGGTGGACTGTGGCGTTTGATTAAAACATTTGTACCCGGAAGTGCCAGTTGCCGTCGGTCGCGCGTTGCCCGCCCGGACGTTAGTGCAAAACACTGTTTAATTAAGCGAGCTAAATATCGGAGACGAGCCGAAAAAATCTACGATTATCGTCGGTCCACAGTAGGCGTACAAACGCGCTCGCGCGAATTCATTTCTCACCGGTCACTAATTGTACCGAGCCGGGAATATCCCCGTTCGTGCCGTCACACAACCCATTAAAGTAAACTGTGCAGTCATCGAACGGCCGAGTGTGCGTAACGAGGGTCTCAAATAATTACAGACCTCGCTCGACGATAAGCTGCCCGGAATTAGCGTATTTGCATTTTACGCTCTATGACGAGAGTGTGGAAAACGCGGGACGTGCGCGCCGGCCGTGTACGTACTGGCCCGTTACAGCGCGAGTGCGGTTCGTAAATAATTTCCGATTCCAATATCGGTTGCCACTCGGCGTGCCTTGTCCCTTTGCCGATGGGAAACATCGAGTGCCGACTCGCCTTTCGTGCACGCTATCCACTCGCGAAACAAAAAAAGAAACAAACAAAAAGCATACAATTTCGATCTCGCGTGACACTTTAAACAGGAAAATAAAAAAAAAAAAAAAAACAAAAAAAAGAAGTCGACAAAAAAATTCTTTATCCGTTGGGTTGATATTTCCATGAGACTAGTTAAACTTTAATTGGAAAACCGATCAGCCAATCTCCGTGTACACACGAATGCCCCCGATAATACATCGCGCGGTGGAGGGTGCGCGATAGGCTAAGCCCTTCGCGTTGTTGAATTAATATTCGATTCTCTCATTCCCACTCCATCGGCCGCTTAATTCCAATATATCTGCGAGCGATGCCGTCGTCGCTTCTGGATGCACCTACGGCGGGCGCGCGCCCTTCCCACCCTCCGAAATACCGCGAATGGATGCACGCAGGTCATGCGCTAATGCGTTTCGACGCTCCGATATTTGCGTAGTTTCGTTTTTATTTTTTTTTAAATATTTCAAAGGGAAAGGACCGACGAGAGGCAAGGTTTTATCCTCGTACCGCTGCGATATACCTTTGTGTATAACGCCACCGACGCGCGCACGTTATCGGTATTAGTCGCGGAGGCGGCGAGGGACCGGGGCGGGAAGGGCTCGCCGGGCCGGAGGCAAAACTCCGGAAAATTGAAATTAATGAATGGTCAGGTCTGCGAGGGGAAGAGCGGTGTGCGTGTGCTTGGCGAGAGAAGCCCCCTGACGCCGGGGAGGCCAATGGGGATCCATCCGCGAACAAAGAGGGATTGATATCCGGAGTGCCGCGAGAGGATGGAGTGCTCGACGACTGCGAGCGGGGGGGCGATGAGCGGGGAGGAGGAGGGAAAAGGCTCCCTCGGTCTCCCTTTGCCCGATGCGCCTCGGGCGGAATGAAAGAAAAAAAGAGGAAGCGACTCCGAGTACATATCTCCGGCTATCCCCTCAGACTCACGACACTTCCTCAGAGCGATGATAACGTTATTATGGATTTTTTCCGGTACTACTAATAAAACCGGGGAGCGAAGTTAAATATTCGTTTTCCTTCGAGCCGACGACTGTCGAAGAAGCGCGGAACGCGGCTCATCTCTCCTGATGTTACTCATTTATGCGTGTAATGAAGACGTTTCTTACGATAATTGAGGAAGTTGCTTGGACGATTTTGAAAGAAAGAAAAATATATAATTACACTAGGGTGTTTAAAAAAAGGCATTTTTTTATGTTAATTTTTCTCTCACCTTTTTAATGTACAGATTTCAATCTCAAATTCAAGCTCGCGACAAGCGGTACCTAGTAAAAAATCCTGAGAGGTGCCGCATTCGACGTTTTACCCAAAATATGCGGCACCTCTCAAACACCTAGAAAAATAATTTATTTGACGGCCACCGTTTATTTGGTTTAAGTACAATATTTATTTTTATTCAGTAAAATAGTTACTTAAATGAAATAAATATTCATTTAAATGAAATAAATATTTATTTAAATCAAATAAATATTTATTTAAATCAAATAAATATTCTACTTAAACCAATAAACGGTGGCCGTCAAATGAATTATTTTTCTGGGTGAACTTAATTGTCGGCGACCGCTTTTAGTAGGATTTTTTTATCGTCCAAAATATATAGTTCGACGGGGTGGCAGCTTAACTTTTTATCTTTCGTTTGTATTAAAAACAAAAGACTTTGATTTTTAAATTCGTATATGGGAAACTCTAAAAATGTCCAGTAGGGTGAATTAGTTGAAAAAAAATTCTTTCCACCCTCCCAAAGTATAGATTTTAATCTGAAATTGAACCTCGCAAACGGCAGGCCTAAGCAAAAAATCTTAAAAGATGCCGTATTCATCGTTTATACCCAAAGAGACAGAAATTGTCGAATTTTTCACCTCTTAGAATTTTTGGCTAGGGACCGCCTTTCGTGAGATACAATGTGAGATCGAAATCTATACATTCATTTTTTTTTAATGTCGTTTTTGTGAATCACCCTAATGTACCCGGATTTGCATTACAAGATATTTATACGAACGGTGTTTTTTATTATTAATTCTAGACGACTGATCCGTGCGACAAGGCGCGAGCACTGGCAGTCTCGAGATCGGCGCTCTACTGCAGGAGTCTTCTTCAGGAGGGCACTTTCGGGCGGGTCTACAAAGGGGCGTTGAACGTCGTCGGGAGGGAGCAGGAGGTCATCATCAAAACTGTAACAGGTGAAGTTTTGTTGATTGTCTTGATCTTTCGAGGGTGCGCTCGGAAGTCATTGGCTTCGGATAGTGCAGAGACGTTTCGCATCAGCTTGAGGCCCGACGGGTCTCGTTCGATGCTGAAGCGATCTCTGATCTCCGATTGGCAATGGTTCGGATTTGAAGAAAAAGATTGATTGAACAACATACAATTGCAGAAGTCGCCTCGGCGTACCAGGCGTCGCTGCTCGTGGTCGAAGGTTCGCAATTGGCCGGTCTCGTTCACGCCAACATAGCGTCGTTGGTTGCGGCGTGTCTGGACAGTCCGTGTCCGTTGCTCGCTTACGCCAGTGCGCCGAGCGAATTGAATCTCAAGACTTATCTTACCGACGGCAATCATCATCCGGTCACGAGGGACCTGGTGAACATCGGAGCACAGGTTGCGAGGGCCGGGGCATTTCTTCACGGACGGGGACTCTTGCACAGGTAAGCTATCAACCTTCAGCCGGGTTGTCACTTCGAGATGAGACTCCTTAATGGTGTTTTTTTTTTTATGCGCAGGGACATTGCCGCGAGGAATTGTCTCATAGAACCAAACAGGCTTCGCGTGAGACTGGCGGACGCAGCACTCGCGAGGGACATCTTTCCGCAGGACTATCACTGCCTGGGCGATAACGAGAACCGGCCGATCCGATGGATGGCCTTGGAGAGCCTGCAGCACAATCAGTACAACACCGCTACCGATGTGGTAAGATACTTTTCTTTATTTTTATCCGTAGCGTAAAAGTGGGGAATATGGCCCGGTCCATATATCATTGATGCCTCGATTAACACGTAAATAACGCCCTTGAAAAATGGTTGGATTAACCAAAAGTTCAAAGCTGTTATTTGGTACAAATAAAGCACTGTTTTTTTTGCCCGATTATTCAGTTCAGTCGATTCAAAATATTTCGAATGAAACAACATTTTTGAAGGGCATTGATTTACGAGTTAATCGAGGTGGGCCATATTCACCACTTTTACCCTATCAACCCTTTAAAGTTGCACGAGGAAAATATATGGTTGGGTTAACTACGGCGCGCTGACGTGCCTTCAAGGGCGTTATTTGGGATAATAAAGAAATGTTGTTTTGTTCGATATATTTTTAATCGAGCGAAGTTAATAATCGACCAACAAAACAATGCTTTAGTTGTATCAAATAAGAGCTTTGAACTTTTGGTTAATCCAACCATTTTTCCAGGGCGTTATTTGGTACGACGAAAAATGTCGTTTTATTCGAAATATTTTGAATCGACCGAAGTAAATAATCAGCCAACAAAACGATGCTTTAGTTGCACCAAATAAGAGGTTCAAACTTTTAGTTAAACCAACCATTTTTCAAGGGCGTTATTCGGTACAATAAAAAATGTTGTTTCATTCAAAATATTTTGAATCGAGTGAAGTGAACAATCGGCCAACAAAATGATACTTTAGTTGTACCAAATAAGAGCTTTGAACTTTTGGTTAATCCAACCATTTTTCAAAGGCATTATTTGGTACAACAAAAAATGTTATTTCATTCGAAATATCTTGAATCGACTGAAGTGAATAATCGGCCAAAAAAATAATACTTTAGTTGTACCAAATAAGAGCTTTGAACTTTTAGTTCAACCAACCATTTTTCAAGGGCGTTATTTCGTACAACAAATAATGTTGTTCAAATCGAAATATTTTGAATCGACCGAAGTAAATAATCAGCCAACAAAACAATACTTCAATTGTACCACTCAAATAACAGCTTTGAACTTTTGGCCATCCCAACCATTTCTTCTTCCAAGTCTGCACTTGAAGTGTGAATCTCCGAGTGCTCAATTGTATTGCAAATTTCGTCACCAGACTGTAATCCAAAACACAGCCGAATTCGGAAGACGATATAGTGTCTCCTCTTTCCCGTTACAGTGGGCCTTCGGCGTCTTCCTGTGGGAATTGGTGACAATGGGACAGCAGCCTTACGTCGAGGTCGATCCATTCGAGATGATGGCCTGTCTGCGAGACGGATATCGACTGGCTCAGCCGCGTCCCTGCCCGGACGAGCTATTTGCCGTGATGGCAGTCTGCTGGCTGGGTCTGGCCCGCGATCGCCCGACGATGCCTCAGCTCCTCGCCTATCTCCAGGAGTTCCACGACGCCCTCGGCGGCTTCATCTGAGGATCTTCATAAACTCACGAGCCCAAGAACCATCACCGATCGAGCGTCGAGTCCCCGACGCTCGATCGGAGAAAATGGGATGACTTCATTTCCCGATGACTTCGGATGACGAGGCTGCACGGATGACTTCCGCCATCAAAGACCCCCACTATTTACATGTGTCCGGAAGAGATAAACCCAAAAAAAAAAAATGACGAAGCGCCTTCGTACGGATGAATCTTTCACAAAAGTTCGCCGCTACGATGGCTCTTTCTCACGGAACAAGAGATATTTTCGACGAAAGTACGTACACACGATCTGGGAGAATTCGAGAAGGACCCTCGACGCATCCCTCGCCCTGGGGGAGATCCCATGAATAGCGTGATGGCCGGATGGGAAATCGGTGATTTTTTATTCACGTCGATTTGCCACAACGGGTGTTAGGGTGAAGGGGGGGGGGGGGGATCCGCTGGATGACCGAGTCGCTGTTCCCTCCTCGGCACGGGGCCAGGAGAGTTACAAATCGCGTCTCGAAAGTGGCGCGTTAGGGTCCAAAAAAAAGAGTTGGAAAGAAAGCTAGCGGGAGCGAAGGGCGAGAATACGCTGGCTCGAGAGCCCGCTCGGTAAGAGGTGCGATGTGTACGCTCGCTCTCGGCGTCTCTTATCGAGGAAATTCGTGGATACTCCGAGAAAGGATTGAAGACGCGAGCCAGGAATATTGATGGGACGTGGATTTATACATTCGCGTATTTTTCCCCCCACCTGTCGCCCGTACTGGTTTAGGGGAGAGCGGGGCAAAATGGCACACCGGGGCAAAACGGGATAATGAGACAAAACACTATTCTCCAATAACTTTTGGATGGTCGCGATGGCGGTACGGGGGGGGGCAAAACGGGTTTTAAAATCCGGATGTATCGTTGGGACAAAATGGGGAATCCAAAAATTATTGGAAAATTGAGTTTTGCCCTTACTGTCCCGTTTTGCCCCGCTGTGCCATTTTGCCCCGGTCTCCCCTACGCATGTGTATCCTTCGAGGATGCGGAGCTACGCAGATTCGAGCGGTAAACAACCCGTTGCGTGTCTAGCGGGATAACGCCATTCAATCAAATCGAACCGGAAAGTCTGATTATAATCAAAGAGCGTGCTGGAATTGGAGGTCAACGTCCGTTTGCACGACACTCGGATGATCCGTCCGAGTCGTCGAAAACGAAAACAACGGGCTCGCTTGAGCCCTCATTATCCATCAGAAACCCGAGCGGCGAGGATAAGTAGTGACAGCGAGTAAGCGATCAGACGGGCGCGCCTGCAGCACGGCAACCGACTCTCGCGCCGGTGCGACGTGTCTCCGTTCCACACTTCGTGATGCTTCGCTATCCGGAACATTTTTATCTCTCCCCTTTAAGCCCTCAATCCCGAAAGATCTTCATGAAGACATTGCGGCAAAAAAAAATGTATTTTCAATGTATCGATCTTCGTGTAATCTGCACCCAGAAAAAAAATTATTTCACAGCCACCGTTTATTTATTTCAAGTAAAATATTTATTTGATTTAAATAAATATTTATTTAATTTAAGTAAACAGTTACTTAAAATAAATTTTTTACTTAAACCAAATAAACGCTGGCCGTCAAATAATTTTTTTTTCTGGGTGTGTTCAGAATTTGTTGCATATATTTTTTTATAAATATTTTTCAAAATTACCGTTTCCGCGAAGGGTTAAATGACAAACGCTGAGAGACGGGGATTTAGCGGTTAGCAAATGCGGTGTCTCCGATTGTAAAGAAGCGAACCGATGGGCTCTTTCGTGATTTTCGTCGACGAAACTTTGAGGTTGAAAAGACACGCGAGCCTCGGTCGTCGTTAACCCTCCGCGGTGAATCTTTCTTACCCTCGAAGGGCTCCGCGACGTTCGCGGCGGACCATCGGGAGAATCGAGCGCCGGTGCTCGTTCTCGCTCTGTCCTCAATTACGAAACTCTTCGGATATTTGCAAGCGGAACGAAGGCCCGTAGCGCGATAGCCCTCGCGCAGGCAAAGCTCGCCGAGCCGACAAACACCAACAGCGAAAGAGAGAATGAAAGAACGACGGCGCGCAATTCCATTGTCGCGGGCGACCTTCGGTGGACAGACGACTATTGCGCAAACGGACGGCACGGACCTCACACATTATACACGTACTATTCATAAATAGAAATTCAAATTAGTATATACTGTAGTTATCGCTCGTATAGCAACATTGATGAAAGTCATTGCGAGATTCGTATTGAGAAGGAAAAAAAAAATTTAACAACCTTTCATAATTATCGTACTCGTTCGCATACTGCCAAAAAAAAATTGATAAAAACATTAAAAATTAAAACATCGCCGGGAAAGTATACAAGTAAAGATAAATAATTTCGTTCTTACGAATTCAACTCGATGTCTAGATGTCGCATGTTTCATACTACGATGAACTTTAAACAATTTCGCCCTCTCTAACACTCCCCCCGCCCTGCCCCACACGTGTTTGTACCACGAGCCCTACGACACTGCCGCTTTTTAAGTGAAAAACTTAAGAAAATAAATCATCCGGACACTGAAACGATTGGCGCCAAGAAACAATCATAGCGCTCGTCACTGTAATAATGATAACAATAATAATATTCGAAAACTCATTTCCTACGACTAGTATCGTGCACTGCTATGTGCACAGGATGAGGCGGGGCAAAACGGTCCGTTTTACCAATTTTTCGAGGGACATAAGAGTCTCGTATCGAACGAAGGACACTGGTCCATTTTGCCCCGCTCTCATCTGCGCAAACAAAAATGTAATGCATAAAGTAACCCGCAATCGCTATGGGACTGTCGAGCGCGACCCGCATCAAATAATATTTATCGCATCGGGTCTCTAACTCTCTACGTCGTACTATAAAAAAAAAAAAAATACAACATACTTGATTAACTACGATAAGCTATCTATAACGCTATTTAAAAATATTCCTGAATGTTTTTTATTATTGGAGGAACAGGGTAGGCTAGTGCTGCACACACTTATTTCGCTGTTTCGCTGTACAATATATAAGAATGTAATAACTCGCTGATCGATTGTTCCCACGAGTTTCACCCTCGCCCTCTCGATTATTCCGCGCGAGAAGCGACAAGTGCGGAGGGGCGATTCCGGTCCTCCGCGGGGATGGCGTATCGAGGGGACCCGAGGGTGAACTCACTGTTCTCCGCATTCAACTGCTGTACACCTTCCTACGAATTTCTCTCGAAACTCTTTCTCAAGAGTCGAGAGACGCTCATCACTTTAACCTCCCTGCCCCGTATAGTGTCTACAGTATCCGCGAGAGAAGAAAATAAGAAAGACAAAAAAAAAACAAATGTAAATACCTAATGATATAGCGAATAATAGTGGTGCGCCGAGTAAGTTGATTTGTGCAGATTCTATTATTTCCTATAACGATGTACGGCATTATTTTTCAATGGGATAATAAAATATACGTGTTAAAGCGACGCCTCAATTATTAACCTTTAAACGCTAGAATTAAACAATTTTAATGAAATACTAGGAGGTTGTTGCGGCTCGGGCGACTCGCGCGCTCGCTATGGAATATAAAATTTAGAAACCGGAAATTTAGGTTTCTAAAGATTTATCGGTCACACATGACTTCCGGTTTGAAAATCTCATTTTTTCGATCGGAAGTGACGTCAAAAGCAAATACGTCACTTCCGGTCCGGAACATTAACTTTTTAACCGAAAGTGACGTATTGCTGGTATGACGTCACTTCCAGTCGAAAAATGTGATCTTCAAACCGGAAGTGACGTATTTTCGGTATGACGTCCAGTCGAAAAATATGATTTTTAAACCGGAAGTTACATATTTTCGATATAACGTCACCTCCAGTCGAAAAATATGATTTTTAAGCCGGAAGTGACGTATTTTGATAGACGTCACTTTCAGTCGAAAAATATGATTTTCAAAGCGGAAGTGACGTATTTTCGATATGACGTCACCTCCAGTCAAAAAATATGATTTTCAAACCGGAAGTGATTCAGTTTCGATAAGACGTCACTTCCGGACGAAAAAAGGATGTTACAAAAAATAAAAGAAACTGAAGAATGTAAGAATTCAACAAACTCTGTCCTGCGATATTCTTTCAAAACTTCTGGAGAGACGAGGAAATTTCACCGGATTTCTCATAGTCGTGTGCGAGAGTTGTTAATAGCCAGGCTCGGTAATCCACGTAATATACAACGGCGCTGGACGGGAGTCTACCGAGAGAACCTACGCGAGCAGCGAGTTTGCGTACTCACTTAGTTGAAAGCAAGGGTAAGGCGCGCGGGGAGGCGAGGAACGTGGCCCTTTCTAAAATCGCGGGAATGCTCGCGGGTCGGGCAAAAGAGTTGAGCTGCGAGCGAGAGGCCTCCCCCCCCCCCCCTCATGTTTCGGGGAGGGAACGAATACAGCGAGTCTCTCGGGGCAATCGCAGGGTACGCATTATTTCCTAATCTAACCGAGAGAGAGCGAGAGAAAGATAAAAAGAGTGAGATAAACGGGGGTACGGCGAGAAGGGGGGAGGGGGGAGAGAGAGGGGAGTGCCCAACCGGCCAACGAAAACGAAAGTGACGGAGAAAGTTGAGCATTGTTACGAAGCGTAAAACTCGACGTGCCCGGGTGGCAATACGAATAGGCGGAGGTGAAGGGAAGGGAAGGGGGGAGATAAAAAGAAAAGAAGGGGAAGAGTCGGGCCCCCTCGAGGTTACCAGTGAAAACGAACGTCTCTCTGCCCACGCACGTGCATACGTTTATACAGATAAATACATGCACTCCACGAGCGTATTGTACCGCAGACAATGCACAAAGACAGTTCTGCAACTCGTGCGATTATAGTTTTGCTCGTTTCCTGAACGCTACTTGTATGCAAATTAATTAAATAATATACGCGAAATAGTATAAATACGAAGTCTTGAACTCGTTGCGGAATCTTGCCGTTTAACTCGCGGAGGGGAGAGGGGTAAAATGGACCGGTGTCTCCCATTCGGAATCTGACTATTTATATGTCGTCCGCAAGAAACTTGTTATACATTGTCCGTTTTACTCCCCTCTCATCTTGCAATATAAATTTAATTCGTGCGTGTGAGATTTTGTTGTATTTAATTTTTTTTAACTAAGTATGCGAAAACAATGTTTTCCACAAGAAATTTGTTATACATTGTCCGTTTTACTCCCCTCTCATCTTGCAAGTAATGTAAATTTAATTCGTGCGTGTGAGATTTTGTTATATTTGATTTTTTTTTTAACTTCGTATGCGGAAACGATGTTTTCCACAAGAAATTTGTTATACATTGCCCTTTTTACTCCCCTTTCATCTTGCAAGTAATATAAATTTAAATCGTGCGTGTGCGATTTTGTTATATTTGATTTTTTTAAATCTTTGTATGCTAAACCGACGTCTTCCGCGAGAAATTTGTTATACATTGTCCGTTTTACTCCTCTCTTATCTTGCAAATAATGTAAATTTAATTCGTGCGTGTCAGATTTTGTTATATTTGATATGTATATTTTTTTTGAACTTCGTATGCAAAACCGAAGTTTTTCGTGGGTCGTAGCAGCAAAGTCCTCGGCTCGATGGGCCAGCACGACCGCGAGCTCAGGTCGTTATCACAAGTGGATCCGCACGTAGAGAGAGAGACGCGTCCTCACAACTCGAGGGAAGCGTTGAATAGTCTCTGGCAATCGTGTCCACACAATACGTATTATACTTACCTGTGTGTATGTAAGTCTGTCTCGGGTATGTACCACCTAACTTTCTCCTTCTCGTCGTCGTCCTCGTCCTCGTCGCGGTTTCCTCCTCGAAGTACCGGCTATATCGACCCTGTCGAGTCGTCGCCTCAATTCTCACAGCCCAACCAACCGAAATTGAGGTACTCCACCATGCATTCGAGAGTGTGTCGCGCAATCGGAATTTCTGATGCGACACAATATAGCCAATAACCACCCCTGCTGCATCCCCTTAACCCTGCGATGGGCAAGCGTCTTCCCATAAAAAAAAAAAAAACAAAAATTTTCATAACCTGGAAACTGCTCTATATGTGTGAAAAATGTCGATTTGAAACATTTGCTTTTCTTATTTTTACAAACAAATTTAATGAAAGAGTAAAAATCGAAATTTTCACTAAGCTTTCTTATCTGATCGACTTTTGTGTAGAAAGTCTCTCTGAAAAATCATGTTTCATGATTATTTGGCTTCCTCGTAGAGGACACTTTGTCAATAATAGAAAACAATCGCGATTGAAAAATATGCCTTTTAGAAAATACAAAGAAATGACGAATTTTTGGCAATGTTCGCTACAAAGATTCCTCACAAAAATTGTAGTTATTCGTCGTTTCGGGACCACGTCTAAATATGATTTTCCGATGCTTTGGAACATTCCGAACACATTTTCATCAAAATATCGAATTTTGTTTTCATGAAAACGAAGCTTCCCCGGTAAAGAAGCAGCAACGTTTATAAATCAAATCGATTTATAATCGAAAGCCTTTCAATGGAATGCAATAGCGTAATTTTTTTCAGAATTATCACATGAAAATGTAACAACATACTTTCGATAATAGTTTTTCCGCCAATGTAGCGAAATCGCTACACCAGAAGCGTTAATTTTTTGACGCACATTCTTCGTAATTAAATAAAATGAAGCGAGGCAGAATTGTTTATTTGCAAGCACATTTTATTAGGAGCCCATTTTTAGATATCCGATTTAGCGTGTGTCCCCGATGGGAACTCTAGCGCATCGGGCGATCATAGAAAGAGAGCGTCGAGCAAGTACTAACAGCCGAAGAGCGCGCGGTAGCGCACATGTACGCGAACGTGAGAGGCGTCGACGAAAGTCTCTCCGCTCTTACATAATTCGAATGCGGGACGTCCGTCCTCGTGGGCTCAGGCGTCTCTCGAAAGAAAGAAAGAAAAAAAAATCAGCAACAACTGGCTAACGCACGCCTCAACGGCGTGCGAACGAGGAGTACATCGTATTATGCGAACGCACGAGGTATCCGCGATTTCCAATTCAAACGTATTTTTTTTAACTCTCCCCCGTCCTCCTCCTCCCCGCTCGTTCTTACCTTGGCGACTTTTTTCCCGCGTCCTCGGAATCGAGTGAAACGCAAATTACAAAAAAAAGAAACAAAAAAACTCCCCCAACAACTCGGCAACGCTTCGTTTAATTACGAAAAGACAAATGAAACAAGCCTCCTCGAGGATCGCAATTGCAACGATAATCTTTCTTTTTTCATCATCGATCCAGCGAAACCGCGAAACGCAAAAAAAAAATGAATACAAACAAAAGAAAACCCTGCAACCTACTTGACGCAACCGATTTGTTTAGTAATTGAAAGAGAGTAATGAAATAGGGTCAACTCTCCGGTTGCACGTTTGCGTTAGGGCAACGTCGAATTAACTCGCCCCTTTATCATCGAACGAGCTCTCTCCATCTCTCGTAACCCGAGAGATAGAGAGAGAGTGACTCGACCGAGTTATACGTCACGATTGTTTCAGCGTTGACCGCGTGTAGTGAGGTAATAGTGATATAGTAACATTCGAGAGGGCGAGGAGGCGGCGGGATGAAGGGTAGGGGGAGGGGGAGGGGGGTGGTCGGAGCAGACGTTATAGCAAAATATGGGAGCAAACGTGCCCGCTATAATGGAGAGCCTTGGCCAGTGTATTAGGTCCCTACGTAACTCACAATGGGTTTGGCAGGCAGTGTCCTCGGGTGTGTGTGTACGTGTGGGTACGTACATGCTCGCGCGTCAGTCGCGTTACCTACGCGCAGATCAGCGCTGTTCTATTCACAGGCGCGCACATGTGTGAGCTGCGCGTTCCATTACCGGGTACGGTCGGGAGGAAACGGAGGCATCGTCACCGCGACCGAGCCGTAAACCTCCGCCACCGGAGGAGAGCACACGTATCGGAACGTACGAAATAGCATATGTTTGAGCGTGGTGGAGCATAATGGGTTGGCCCTCGATGGGTATTAGTGTGTAACGAGATGATCGCGCGAACCCGCCCCCTGCAGCCTCTCCGACGGGGCTCGCGGGTACGTGACGCGAAAAGAGATGCAGTGGTTACAGAAATTCTTACACACATGCGCGCGCCAAAGTTCACACATGCTCGGGGCACGGATTAATAGAGAAAGAAGAGGAGCGGTTGCAGCGCCGAGCAGAGTAACCGGTGACAGTATAGAGTTGCACCGCCAAGGACGGCCGAGGGCTCCAATTGTATATTCCGCTCCGGGCATATTCGCGGAGTTACACACTCGATTCGCTCCGGTGGGCAATGAGATGATCGCGGGGAATTCTTCATGCATGCTGGATTTTATTTGCACACCGCGTCTGGCGGAGCGGGGCGAAACGGAAGGACGTTTTTGCTCGTGTTTCTCGAAGGAAATTGGTTCGAGGGAAAGAGTGGTCCGTTTTAGCGGCGCTGTTCCATTTCGCCCCGCGCCGGACTGCGACGGTGTGCGCAATAGCGGAGCTGACTTCATGGATTCATAAGGTGACCGGTACAACTGATTGTAGAAACGATTGGCAGAGAAAGAAGAGGCACTTAGAATGGCTCGAGTACTGTAATGGCGAACGGGCAACCTGTGCAGCACCAAGGACGGAGCCTGGGCTCGACTCCGCTCCACGTGCACACCCAGAAAAAAAAATTATTTGACGTCCACCGTTTATTAAGATTAAGTAAAATATTTATTTAAATTAAGTAAATAGTTACTTAAATGAAATAAATATTTATTTAAATCAAATATATATTTAACGGGCGACCTGTGCAGCGCCAAGGACGAAGCCTGGGCTCGACTCCGCTCCACGTGCACACCCAGAAGAAACATTTATTTGACAGCCACCGTTTATTAAGATTAAGTAAAATATTTATTTAAATTAAGTAAATAGTTACTTAAATGAAATAAATATTTATTTTAATCAAATATATATTTAACGGGCGACCTGTGCAGCGCCAAGGACGGAGCCTAGGCTCGACGCCGCTCCACGTGCACACCCAGAAAAAAAATTTATTTGACGGCCACCGTTTATTAAGATTAAGTAAAATATTTATTCAAATTAAGTAAATAGTTACTTAAATGAAATAAATATTTATTTAAATCAAATAAATATTTTACTTAATCTAAATAAACGGTGGCCGTCATATACATTTTTTTCTGGCTGCACATCGTGGAAGGAGAGTGTCGCTCGAGTTCGCAGATATACATACGATCGGTGACATGGAGCGGTGACGATGCGTATGGGCAATAAGGACGAGCGCGGCGCGTTGTGCCTATCCGAGAGTCCAAGTCGCGCGAGTCACTCTGGTCTACGAATGACTCCAAGTAGGTACCGTCTCATCATCCGCTGGGAGAGGACGCGAGCTGCAACAGCGGGGAAGCTCGGATCCGGACTGCAACCGCGCGGCGGGGGGCGCGATCGCGATCCAGTAAGTCGCGGACCTTACGAGTCGGACGCGATAGCGACACACAACGAAAGCCGGAGACGTCCGCAGAATTCGAGTCTCCGACTTCGGTCGAACACTTGGAAAGGCGGCCTCGAGGCTCGTCTAGCCTTGGTCGGCTTTGGATTGCCCAATATTCGTCGACTTTGGCGTCGAACAGTTCGAACCGCGCGTATATATGTTTACAGTCTGATAAAGAGGTGTCGAACGAGGTGTTCACGCCGCACGGTTTTTCCTTAAAACGGTTTCATTTTCGATCGCAACCGCTCTGACCGTAGGCGATGGAAACAACGACGCTAAAAAAAGTGACGGACGAGGCGAGTGTGGGGGGGGGGGGGGGGGGGGGGGGGGGGGGGGGAGACCGCGGCCATGGCTAAAGGGTAAGAGACAAGAAAATCCGAAAGAAAAGGAAACACGTGAAACATGACGAGAGAGTCGTGCGGCTAGCTGACTCCGTTGACTTATGGCTTCAGACCGTCGTTTCTGCTCTCTGTCGCAAGAGGCCGAATGAATTTTTTTTTTCGGTTCTCTACTGTACATCGGGAATTACTCTTCGTATGAAATACAATTAAATTTTATGCTCGAAATTTATACTCAATTTTATTCATTAATTTACTCGATGTTATTATTGTTATTAGTATTATTGATAATCGATGGAAGTTTGTAAATTAATAAATTAGGGGAAGAAGACTCGAAACACGCAAAGCCAATATTTTCTCCGACACAAAAGCCTTTAATTGCAGCCGAGCGACTTTGCTCGTTACATTTGCGCGTGCACGTTTGAATGTTTTTTTTTTTTACGAATAATCGAGAGTCGCGAACAGAAAATACAATCGCGCTGTCGTGTGTTCCAGGAACTCATTCCTAGGTAGGACAAAAAGATCTTTCTCTCTGTTAACGTCAGGCTATTATGATACCGTAGGCTCGGAGCGCCATAGAATCTTTGCCGCAGCCTACAAACGCCATTTATTCGGTCTGAATGCTCGGTCGAGAGCGAGAATTGAAAAGAAATCGACGAGAAGCGTGTTCGACTGTATGGACCGTATCGCCGCTCGCTTCGACGCGGAGAGAGAAACAGCCAGATAAGTTTGAACGGCGCTCCGACGCTGTCGCGTGAGAATCGTAGAGAAAACTTTCGATCCCGTGAGATAGCGTACTCAATAGCGATACCGATAATAATAATAATAATGTTCGAAAAACCCCAAAGGGACATCGAAAATGTAGCAAAGCATCGCACTTCGTTTTTCTGCAGGAAAAGATCCAGCAAAAATTTCAGTGTCTATGTTGACGTGTTTAAAATAAGTGCGGAATTTGCGAGGATTTTTTTAACATACACTTGAGCGGAGGATCCGATAAAAATTATCATAAGACTCATAAAAACTGACGGAATTTTCAGGTACATGGGAAGTACAGCGACATCCTAGCAAACTTTCCTATTAAACTGAACACATTCTGCTATAAAAGATGGTTATTTTCACTATCGCAGATATTACCCGAATGTCCCATTATTTCTGCTAGAATATAAGTTCTTCTTCCTGGAAAAAATAGTAATAGGTTTAGATTTGTAGGTTATTCCGGCATAATATGTCGAACAAATTTTTTTTACGTTTACATACATTAATAAAATTTGATGGATGAAATTCTCAGTTTTACTCCTCGAAATTCTTAGCCATATACGCAAAATTTGGCGAAGCTGCCTTCTAGAAAAAAATTACCATAGGGCTTGGGTACAAGTTGCTATAGGCCCTGTTAAAATGCCACACATCGCTAGTGGCGACGCTGACGTACCTTGTTGCCTTCATATTAGTAGTATTTATTTCATGTATAGCCATGTGGGTTTTTGCATAACTCCCGTCCTCTTCATATTCCCCATTTTAACTAAAGATACAGATATAATTCCTTACAACTAAGATGGTTTGTTATGATTATTTGTACATATCTCGCCCGCACTTCTTCACACATAGTTTCCTTCCTCATTTTATCCCACCTCTCGCTCTTTCCATTCCATCAAATTTACCATTTTCTCAAATTATGTCACATATTCACACAATTCTATCATCGGTTTCCTTCTTAAACATTTATTCTCCTTTCATCCTCGTCTCCCCTCTTATCTTCCAGCCAGTTTCTCATGGCTTCCACAACCCCCTTATTAACATTTTCTTTAGCTTTTTCGCATTCGCATATAATGCCTCAGGCTCTCTCTCACATGACTCGGTGGTTTTTCCGAGTTCCTTCTCTCAATGTATGCACGGCTATTTAAGGATTACCCTTTTACAGAACATGCTTCATAATTACGGTGAAAATTATTGTAAATATCACACCGGTTGGTATGTGGAGAATTTTTGCAGAGGCAACTTTGTAATTTTCTTTACTGCCTTCTTCGCTCCGTGTATGCAAACTGTTCCGTTGATCTCACCGTCCAGCTTGACGTGCCGGCTTCTCTATCCCGCCGCAATTTAACAGAGATCCTGCAACCTAATCCCTCGGGTCATACACGCTGGCTAATAAGGAGGCATGTACCTGGCGAATTGTCGAGAGTAAATCCGTGGTACTCGAAGAGATACCCAGACATCCTCGACTGGTTACGCTGCAGTTTATACGGCGGGCGGGGGGGGGGATGAGTATTAACAAGGGGGCGAGGGTATTAGCGCAGGACTCTCCCGGCTCTTCGCTCTCCATCAATGTAGTGGTAGGTATATGTATATAAGAGGGTACAGGAAGCCGGAGATAAGTGGATCCTCGTGGTCGAGGACCAGGGCGTAAGGGGAGAAAAGGACTTTCCTCTCGAAGCGCGAGCAGACCCTTTGCTTAATCATCCTTTCAGCACCGCGACGTGCCTCCCTCATCGGATTTCCACAACTCGGATTTATCCTATAGCTTGTATGATTTATACCTTGACCACCACGAACAAACCCTCGAAGAAAATTCCCCAAGGCGGTCCGCCGATTTCTATCAGAAAAAAGGATTTGATTTTTTTTCTCGGTAGTTAAATTAATTGGGTGAAAAATTCTCCGACGTTAATTGTTCCTAAACGTGTTGTCGTCATGTGAAAAAAACCCCGAGTCCGAATGCCAACAATTGCAACCGGTGTTCAATTTTTTCTATGTATAAAAACAAAATTCAAACAATAATATCGAAGACGGAATCCCTTCTGCATTTTTTTATGTTCGAGCCCGAGAATTTTTTCTCGCAATCGGAATACCTTTGCGAACGATCAACAGCAGGGGATTTTTTTATAAAAAATGTTTATTACTGAAAAAAATAAATAAAATAAGCTTTTCATCTAAATGACACGGTCCTCCCTTGGTCGTTCGGACTGTGTGTCGTGTCCCGTTTGAGACCAACGAGCGCGAGCGTTATACAGTGCGAGTGAGTTATATCGAAGTCGAACAAAAGTTTACGAAACTTCGCGGTGCCCCTTTCCCGGCTCTTCGTTCCCTGCGTGTATTTCTTCCGTCCATTCCATCGTCCGGCTGGTCGCCCGCGGAGTAAAACCGCGCTCACGGTTAATTAATCGCTCGGTCATTTACTTTATGATTCTCTCTCCAAAGCGCTCGCGCGCGCCCGGATAGTCGTTTCGCTGACGCGATGAATATACACCGTACAGCTTGTAATTGACGTTCGAGAATTAAATTATATCCCCGTCGATCTCCCGACTAATCTCCCGACACAGTCGATCTCCCGACTATCTTTCATTCTTACATCCATTAAAATAGTAAACTTCTATTAAATATATATAAAGTCCGCAATTCGTCGCAGTGTGTGTAAATTCGTTGCAGTCGATTATACACAGGGTATGATATTTTATACACACGGGATAAATAAATGGATCGGGCTAATTCGGTCTACGCCGATATTCTATGACTAATAAATATAGTAGTCGCGGTAATAACCGGCCGCGCACACACCGATCGAGGAAAACTTCGAACCGGTTATTCCATTGCCGACACGAGATCGATATTTACATCAGACGTCGTTAAATAATAGCGATACGTGGCTATCATAACATCGAGCGGGTATTACATCGACTATCTTTTTTTTTATTATTTTTTTTTTCTTCGTCTCGAAGACATTTTCGATGATGGCTTTACCGGCTCTCTTAATGGACACGAGAATCGAGTGTTTTACGAGACTTTTATGAGGCTCGATAGAAGTCGAAGAAAATAAGATTGTCGCGAATAACTAACGACTGGGAATAATTAACCGTTATAACGCGTACACGACGCGGCAGCCGGGACGAGTCGAGGATTCCGCTGTGTGACATAACTGCTTAATGCATGCGTTTAAAGGAGACCGGGCGCACGCTTGCACCGGGGAAAGCAACGAGCGGCTTGTAGTCTACGGTACACTCACTTTCACCGCGGAGCGTTCGCAGACTCGCGTGTCCGCCGTCCGGCCGCAGGAGCACGGCGGAGAAGTCACATTGTGTGTACGGTTCGCTTGTGGTCTCACGTGTACACGTGACGTCTGACGTTCATTGAGGGGACACTTGAGCTTCGCGCCGAAGCAAAGACGATGCATTTTTATCGATACACGGCATTCCGTGCGTATGAGATAATCGAATGTTACAATTTTCTGAGAACTAAATTATTTAATGAATTATCGTAATATTTACAGGCCGTTCGTGCGCCAATTATTATAATAAAATTGTTCAATAATTGCGTCAGTTATAATAAATAATAATAATAAAATATAATATAATATATAATATAATAATAAATAAATGACCAGTGTCTGCTTGAACACTGAAAAAAAAATTTGCTTGCGGGCGGTCGAAGAGTAAAATGTTTCTTTCAATTCTACTATCAATTCTTACAATTCCGTATGATATTGAAACAACGACAGCAAGGCTGTCAAGGTGACATGTTATCGTTTCAATCCGGTATGAAATTGTACACTGAGAGAAGGATCTAGTAAATATTACTATATCGCTTGAGAGATATTACCATAGCACATAGTAGTAGGGCGCTAGGGCGCCACCTATGGTGGGAACTGCGATAGGTGGCGCTCTGGCGCCGTACTACTACGTGCTATGGTAATATTTCTTAGATGATCGGTAATTTTCACTAGATCCTTCTCTCAGTGTACGAATTCAGAGTAGAATTGAAACAACGTTTTTATTTCATTGGCAGCCTGCATGCAAATTTTAGTGGATTCAATGATATTTTTTTTCTGTGAAGTTGCGTCAATTTTACCCGATCTCTTGCAGTTCAATAAAAAAACCGTATCGATAGGATACGAAATTCGAGAGTTCGGGAAGTCTCAGTAGCTCGAATATTATTTTTGTCAGTTATCGTGCGTTCCGGGATATTTACGATCGACGATATATCATCGGCTCTCACCTGGTCTCCGTCCACCTGTAACTCAATCCTCAGCGCAGAGGCTCGACTGGACCCACACACACACGAGCGTGAGTAATTAATAAAGCTTAATGCCGTAACGACCGATTTATAATCGTCCGATATATCCGATACCGTTATTCACGAGGCGAGATGCAGACGTTTCGTGTACATTAATTCTCTCTCCATCGTCAGTTATGCCACTTCTATTATTTCCATGAAGAATAGAATTTTCCCATCGAGCGGAGGAGATCCGAAGTGATCTACAGCCCCCCTGCGAGCGAGACGTGTACGTCGAGTCGTCGGCAGAGTCGAGGATCTCGTCTATCAGGGACGAAGGGAGTGCCCTTTAATAGCTTCGTCACGAGTCTCGGAAAGTCGGCCGGTGTATTTCTCTTTCTATTCCTTTATTTCACATCGAAGGAGAGAAGGAACGGCAGCGAGGGACGTAGAAGCGAATGGAAGTGCCAGCGGCGTTGGCGGCTCTTCGGGAGCCTTTGACTCTCGAAGTCGTTGCCTTCGCAGTCGTCATCGGCTCGTCGCTCCTTACCGGGGCATTTATCGCACCCCACTCGAGTACTCTTCTCGACCTCGCGATGGACCCTCTGCGAGCGTCGAATTGCATCCTTTGAGAGAGTATCTTGCATCGATCACGAACTAATCGATTATCGTCGCTTCGGTGTTTAAGGCTCGATAATCGTCTTGGCCGGCTAAAAAATCTTATCCGGCTAATGGACGTTACTGTTTAGCCGGCTGAGCCGTCTTAGCCGGCTAAGATAGTGCGGCTAGCTAAAAATTAGCCACAGTTTAGCCAGCTTATTTATTTATTATTATTGTGTACTATTATTTATTCTGTACTATTATTTGCTTAGATTCGACTACCTTTAAGATCTTCAAACTCTTATTCCACCGAACTAATTATGTCTCTTGATATGTCTCTATTCTGGTATAAGAAAGTTATTATATTCTCATTTCCCGTGAAATAATATCAGTACAAAAATTAATAAATAAAACACGTGATGTGCCATAGATAAATGTCCCATTAATTCCATCAGTGTCCTTGTAATTCACAGTAAACATGAATAGTCGGCTAAAGTGCGACTAATTTTTAGCCGGCTAAGCCGCGGTTGGTTTTTAGCTGGTCGAACCATCTTAGCCTGCTAAGACGGCTTAGCCGGCCAAACTGTAATGTCCATTAGCCAGATAATATTTTTTAGCCAGCCAAAACGGATCAACTGTACAGCCCTAGCGGATTCCTCTTTCTATTCCTTTAATTCGCATCGAAAGAGAGAAGGGGCTGCAGCGAGGGGCGTTGAAACGAATGGAAGTTCCAACGGCGATAGCGGCTCTTCAGGAGCCTTTGACTTTCGAAGTCGTTGCCATCGCAGTCGTTGTCGTCGATCCTTACCGGGACATTTCCCATGTACGTTTTGCCGATGGAACGGATGCGGCCGATGGTCAGCCGAATATCGATTCGCCAACCGTTGGTCTGCTCATGCATGAACTCACGAATCATTGATCTGCCGATTTTAGACCAATATTCGGCCAAATATCAACTCGCCAATCGTTGGTTTGCCGACATGATCCAACCCAAGTTACTTCTCGCAAGCGAAAGTGTACCAGGGCGTTAATATAAGAGCATGCAAAATGGCTCGTTCTTTAACTCTCGCAAAAGATGTGTACTATTATCGGGTTTTGTACTCGGTCGTCAATAAATGCTTAGGGAACACATTGACTGATTATGATCGTTTTGAGAGTTCTTGGAGGTGAAAATATAATCTGTGCACTGAAAAAAAAAAATTGCTTGCGGGTTGCCGAAGAAAAAAAATTTTGTTTCAATTCTACTTTCAATTCTTACAATTTCATATGATATTGCAACAACAACAGCAAGACTGTCAAGGTGACATGTTATCGTTTCAATCCGGTATGAAATTGTACGAATTCAGAGTAGAATTGAAACAGCGTTTTTACTTCACGTTTTTACTTCATTGGCAGCCCGCAAGCAAATTTTACTTGATTCAATGATATTTTTTTTCTGTGTGTTTCAACTTTTACAATACTAAAAAAGTATACATTACACCCATTCTCGCCCTGCATAAGTAACTTGTAGATAAGTAACCTATAGATAAGTAACCTATAGATAAGTAACCTATAGATAAGTAACCTATAGTTAAGTAACCTACAGATAAGTAACCTATAGAGAGCTCGATCCTCTTGATCGACCTTGTGGTTAATGTTGGCTGCCAATATTGGCAAGAAGTTATCCAAGACTCCCTCGATGATTGGGCCAAGCTCGCATGCCAGTGTTGGCAACATCGGTGCCCAGCTTCGCCCAACCATTGGCCACATCCGATTACCCTACATAGATTATCGCGCTCCACTCGGGTACTCTTTCTCGAGCCGACGATGGACACTCTCCACGCACGCTTTGAGAGAGTATCTTGGATTAATTACTACTCGATAATTGTCGGTTCGGTGTTTAAGGCTCGATGCATCGAACCGCTCGGTAATCGAGCTTCCGCCGAGCCAGTAACTGGGACACTCGCCTAATATCTGTACCTACAGCCAGAACCCGAGCCTCGACACTCGCGCACTGACTCGGTACAGTGTTTCTTTACACGTACGTACGTGGATACACAGCAGCGGTCGCAGACTGTACGATACGTAAAGTAAGGCGGGCACTTTCCAATTGCATAACCCCTCGGGCCCGCGCCTTCATTCGGTTATGTCAGAAGAAAGTTGCCGCGTCGGAGGTCTAAGCAACGTGCGCGGCTGCTCACCGCCTGGGAAATGTGTGTACAGCGAGACACTCACGGGCTCTCAGGAGTTGGCCCGCGTGCGGAGTCGGTGTCTCCGAGATCTATATACGAAGAGATCTTCGAGCCGGTCTCCCGACGTTTATAAATAAACGAGACGGGGAGACACACGAGAGGCTCACGCGTGTGTAGGTGCGGTGACGGTGGACGCGGACACGGGGTTGCCCGCGCATTTCTCTCACTTGTTTACAACATTTCTCTATCACTCCGGTCTGACGACTTTCCCGAGTCCGGTATATTCTCTCGATGACGAAATAACCCGTTCGCCCCTTTTTTTCTTATTAACGGGGGGATTTTGGAATATTGTTTTTTTTTTTTTATGCATAGCAATCTTCACGCAAATAATTTATAGATATCGATGAAAGTTGGAGAGGGTCAATCGTAGACAGTAAAAAGGGTTTGCGGATTTAACAAACGTGTCTAGTCCAAAAGCGTCCAAATTTTTCGGTTCATCGTAGAGGAAGATTTGTTTTGGTGAAAAAAATGTGATTTTCATGAAAACGTATTCAAAATGTTCGAAAATAATTGGAAAATCACATGTAGAACAAATGTTCCTATGTATGCGTGTGTGTGTTACAGACGCGAAAAATTCAAACCGCTATAATTCGAGAATGCCTCGAGCGTTCAAGCTGAAATTTCACACGCAGCATGTGTCAATGTTTCTTCAAAAATTAATTTTAAAATGTTCAGTTGTTCTTTTTGTAAGCGATCTTTTATTTCTTCAGAAATGCCTGCGCGCGCTCCAACTCTTCAATTTTTTAACTATCGGGGCAAAAAGTTTTATACAGATGGAGTATGATCGCCCTATAATCCGTATTAAATTTGGGCAGAATCGAACGAAGTGTTGAAAGCTTATGTCATTTTTAAACATTTTTTGCATTACGTGAAAAGTTAGTACTTTATTTTAGATGCAATGTTCCATATTAAATATTCATTTATGAATAAAATAAGTGATAGATTCGTGATCAGTGTGGAAAAATACATGAAATATAATATCGGAGCGACGATAAACGAAAAAAGCTTATGGGGCATTTTTGTAGCCCACATAGCAAAAATGGGTGACTGCGTGTTTTCAAACAGCGATTTCTTTGCTTCCCGATGACATCGCGGAAAAACCGAGGTACCTATTATGTTCTACCGCAGGAAATACACAAGATGATGAAGAAGCCGGAAATACAGAAAATGCTTTCTCATAGAAGAAGCTTTGCCAACAAAAGAACGTTGTGAGAAAACGCTGTAAAAAATTTAATTTTCATCTTCATGAGGAAGCGATATGAAAACTTAAATTTTCAACTTAAAAAAATAATATATTTATTTTACTATTCTTTTAGTTGCATTTTTTTTAGTTACATGTGTAAGCCTTTCTTACTTCGTGCGAAAGAATTGGCGAACATGACCCGGTTGATTTACGCCCTCAATTCGACGTGGGCCATATTCCCACCTTGTGTACATGAACCCTGCACATGAAACGCGAACGGATTCCCTCCGGCGTGCCCCGAAAGGCACGAATCCTCCGTGCCTCCCTTTTTTCATTCAACAACCATTCAAACTCCGACCGTCGTTCATCCTTTTTTCCAGGAAGGGAAAAGATCTCGCCGGATATGGAGATGATCGGGCAGAAGGGCACGCGCACTATGACCGAGTTTCGTCCGGGTCTACCCTGTTGTGTACCTGTTTGTCGAAAAACACTATTAGCGCCCCGCAGCGTGGCCTGGCCTGCCATTCGAAATCCCTTTCGTCGGTCCTTCGTCGGGTTGAGCGTCGAGAGCCTCCAGAAGGTCGTGAAGGATCGAACAGCCACGCGACCTCCTCTTGATTTACTGCCCTCGATCGTTCCTCCTCGATCTTCGCGCAGCTTCGTCGTCGCGCGAGAAACTCTCCGAACACTTTTCACAGAATCCCCCGGAGATCGGACTCCTCGAAATTGCTTCCACGATCGGGTGAATGGCACGAAATCGGTAACAAGGTCGGTAGCACGCTGTCCGTCCAAACTGCTCGTCGGTCGAGGGTCAGCTTCGATCTGGCGTGCGAATTTATTGCGCTGCAATATCTCGAGTCCATGGAGTTGCTCTCCTATTGTCGGTAATGATGGCTTCTACGGTAGCAAAGGGCAGAGGGCTTCGTTGTCTATCTATGTTCTATCTATACGTTCGCTCTACCGTAGTACCGCCGGTACAGTGAGAGAAGGATTTGATAGAAATGACCATAAATCCGGTAAAAACTGACAGAAATTTCGGGTATATTGGAACTATATTCTGGTAAACATACGCATTCAATTTATAACTGTCTGCTAAAAAAATGGTAATTTTGAATGTCGCAGATATTACCCGAATATCCCGTCATTTTTGCTGGAATATAAGTTCTTCTTACTAGAAAATATAATAATCGGCGGCGGGATCGCGGAACTTTTGTTTTGGGTTGATAAAAAAATTGGATCGACGAAATTCTCAGTTGTTATCCACGGAATTCTTAATTTTTATCCATGGAATTCTCAATTTTTATCCATGGAATTCTCAATTTTTATCCACAGAATTCTTAATTTTTATCCATGGGATTCTCAATTTTTATCCACAGAATTCTCAATTTTTATCCATGGAATTCTCAATTTTTATCCATGGGATTCTCAATTTTTATCCATGGAATTCTCAATTTTTATCTATGGAATTCTCAATTTTTATCCATGGAATTCTGAACTTTTATCCATGGAGTTCTCAATTTTTATCCATGGAATTCTCCATTTTTATCCACGAAATTCTTAGGCAGATACGCAAAATTTTGCCATCCCGCCTTCAGAAAAAAATGACCACATCGGTTGGATAAAAAATGCTATGGCACCTGTGAAAATTTCACATACCGCTTGTCGTGGCGCTGGTATGTCATGTTGCTTGGTCGAAATTTACCATATATGACTCGCCAGTATTTCCGAGATTCTTCTCTCAGTGAATGTGTGGATGCTTGCGAATTTCCGAAGAACAATTTTCAGCTCGGCAAAAGGCAAAGCAGGATATATTGTCAGTGGTGATTGCATTAATACAACAAGACTGGACGTCTTGTTGCATGTCGTGCTGGATATCTTGTTCGATATCTTCGAGCCCGTTTAGACATCGAGCAAGATATCCAGCAGGACAGAACAACAAGAAAAACCAGACATCGTCATTGACTTGCAAACATTGCGTGTTTGCAAATTCCCAGCGAACAAATCCCAGTTCGGCAAAAGATAAAACAGGAAATATTGTCAGGCGCGATTCTACGATAGCAAAGGGCAGAGAACTTCGTTGTCTATCTGTGTTCTATCTGTACGTTCACTCCCTCGAACACCGCCTGTGTATGTTTGCCAATTTTCGAAGAACAAATTTCAGCTTGGCAAAAGACAAAACAGGATATATTGTCAGGCGTGATTGCATTAATACTGCATTATCGGTTAAAGCCGCCGACAGCCCGGGGCCGTAAACTCGTTTAATCGCACCCGGGGCGCTGAAAATGCGATAATAATGTGTCTCGAGGTTTGTAAATGTTCGCTTATCGCTTGTAATACTTCACTATCGTGTACCTGAGTCTATACGCGCTCTCCTCACGCTGATGTACGCACGAGCATCCGGTATTGCGTGTAACGCATGATAAACTCGTTCGAGAAAGAAATGTGTCACCCTTTATCTTTCTCGAAAGTGTCCTCAATCTTTATCTAATTTTCACGTCCTTCATTAATATTGCTCCATTTCGTTGTATCGGTGATAAGAGATTTTTTATATAAAAAATGTTTATTTAAATTCCCGGAACAAACCATTTTTGAAAAAATAAAAATTATGCGTCCTATCAAACTGTTGGGCCGCGTATTTGAAGGAAGTAAAGAAATATTAGAATAAGAAAATATAGAATACGCGATGACGAATTTTTGTTGGCACCGTTCAAGTTCATAAAGATTTCTTTTTTTTTCTTACCATACCAGAAGTCGACAAAATTCTCTTGTAAATATGATTTTTTTCCTCTTTGCTGTTCACCTACCGCCATGAATAATGGAAGCGTTTGCCGCTATCGAGGCGGATGCATTTCTCGCAAATACGCTCCTAACTCCGGCCGGAAGACGGGAAAAAAATACCGGGCAACAATTTTTTCTCGTTCTATTTTATTTTCACTCGACGAATAAACAGAATTACGCGGCAGCGACGGCGGGCGGCTAATCTTAACTACCGCTATCGTGCGTCGTGGCCTCGGCCGGCAATATATCGCTTCACTTCTTCCAATACTTCAATATTATGCGTGCACGCTCTGTACAGTCTCTCCCTCTCGACTGTCGATAGAGTGTGACTTTTGTTCGGCGGAAAAGTGGGTCAAAGCAATCGCCGCTCTTCTCTCCTACCGGAAAGATATCATCTGTGCCCTTCGATTTTTTTTTAATTACATTTTACTTTTATGTAATATCAATTAACAATTCTCTGATCGAGTGAAGTCCAGAAAAGTCTCTTAGTTATTAAAAGCCATGATTGCGCCCGTCGGGCTAATTTTTTAAAATTTCACTTTCATGTAATATTAACTTACGATTGTCCGATCGAGCTAAGTCCAGAAAAGTCTCCTGGTTACTGAAAGCCATCGTTGTGCCCTTCGGCTATATATTGTCTTCAATTTCATTTGTATGCAATATTCATCGACGAGTGTCTAGCCGAGTAAAGTCCAAAAACAGCCGATTGGAAAATTCGTCGTCCGCATTATCTCGCCGGTTACGCATAATCTCGCTCGGCCGATACAGTGTCACAGTGCGTGTTTTTTTCTGGCGCGTGGCCTGCGCAAAGCGTCGCGACACTGCGCGGAGTAAAGAAGGTCACGCCGTCGATCGTGAGGGAAACTCGTCGAACACGCGAGTTCACGATGTGCTCGTCTCGGGATCGCACGCGGCATGGGGGGAATCGGGTCAAATAATTAAAATAGGCCATCATAGCGGAAGGCATCATCCGCCTTCCCGCCGCGGCAGCGTGGAGAGTTACAAAAGAGAATATCCCGCCGGGTTCCCCGGCTCACTTTCTTTGCGACCTTCTGCCGCTTCTCCTATAAATAGAGGCTGCTGCTGCTCTTGCCTAAGCACTCATGACGAGTCGAAGAGGTGGTGCTTTCGGAATCGCAGAGACGCTGGTGCGTCATCGGCGAACTCGCGAACTTCACACTTGCGCACCGGTAGCTTCGCGCCGCAAAGGAAAACCTAGACCCGAACTATGATTTTTCATTTTTGCACAAAGCTGCTTTAAAAGAAAAATCGCGGAATATTTTTTTTTTTTTTTTTTCGTCTATGAGGAAGAAAAAAATGCAGAACATCTATTTTGCAGGGCGAACTATTGATCTTGGGTTGGCGATCGATGCGCGGACGTGATAAAGATATTAATCTGTCGAAGAGATTAATATCCTTTTGGTAGTTTGGTGTCCTGTTTCAGAATTTTGGTATTTAGCATATTTCCAAGTGTGAAAATGATGAATCCCGATGTTATCACTTTAAGAATTTAGCGTTTTTTCATTTGTTATCATTTTTCGAGTAAAATTAAGATTCTTAGTCTTTTTTCTTTGAGATTATCTTATTTATTTAATGTTTGTTTGCTTCTTATACGCGTTTCTCAATTACCTCTACTGTTTCACGTTTCGAAGCTTATTTATTACCATTTCCTATGATTTTTCATTTCTTATTAAAATTACTTAAAAAAAAATACCCATTTTACTGGGCGAAGTATGGATCGTGTAGCTTCCGCGCATCTCGGGGCTTGGCGATCGATACGCGAACACCAAAAAGATCTTAATCTATCGAAAAGATATTAAGCTTCTGAAACACGTCACCAAAATACCAAAGAGATATTAATCTTTCTAGTATTTTGGTGTCCTGTATCAGAATTTTTGTATTTAGCATATTCCCAAGTGTGAAAATGATGAATCCCGAAGTTATCACTTTAATCATTCGGCGTTTCATCTTATATCACAATTTTCGAGTAAAATTCTGATTTTTAGAATTTTTCTTCGAGATTATTTACAACCTTATTTACAAAAAATTTCTTCACTTTTTTATACGCCTCTCCGAATGACCTCCACAGTTTTCCGTTTCCAAGATTACACGCTCCAACTTCCCCAGAAATGGGTTTCTCCCGTTGATTATGAATAAAAAAAAAGTTCTCTTATCTCCGACAATCGACGGTTTTAAGGTCGCCGATTGAGAGCGCAGCGCTATCGACGGCGCGATGTGTTCTCGAAACGCGGCTAGGGGGAGAGGGAAGGGGGGGGGGCGTTCGGGCCAACGACAGCGTTTAGGGCCGCACAGAAAACGCGAGGAGGTGGAGGAGGCGCGCGCGTGTCGACCGGGATACGAGGAAAATATGTATGGTGTTATATATAGGTCAGCGCCTGGTTAGATTACGGGGGGCGCCGAAGAAAATCGTCTTCGGAGCGCGGGGCGGAGGAGGGCGAAGGGACGGGCTGGCTTTCTTCCCTCGCGCCTCCGCGCTCCGGCCTTCCGCCTCCGAAAAACTTAATCTATAAATAAAATTTTCGGTTCTCCAACGTGTGTATGTTCCACGTGCGCGCGGTTCGCCCTCTTACGTGTCACGCACTCGCACGCAATTCACACGCTCCCGTCCGTGTATGCGCGGGCAAACAAGCGGTTCTTCTCTCGCGTGTTACCGCGCGACGTTTCGACGACGATGTTTAGCGTCAAAGATGTTATTGCGACAGAGAGAGGAGCGCACGGAGAGCGCGCGCCGCGAGAGCTCGCTCTCCTCGTTGCGAAATTGCAAAGCAGAGACCGTATCGTGTATATAAAACACATAGACGATATGTGGGAGGAGGATGAGGAGGGGGGGGGAAGAGGCCATCAGGCGCGGTGACGGTACAAACCGTGTACAGAGTACGAGAACTCTCCGTCATATATCGCTGATGCTGCTCCCATGTACCGGCGCTCCGGCTCCTCCACTCCTCGACCTTATCCGCACCTTCTTCTCTAATCGACAGTTTATAATATATATTATCCCGCTATGAATTAAACCTCACTACATCCCATTGAATAAAGAAAATATATAAAAAATACAAAAAGTTACCCTTCAGGGTTGTCACGCTCTTTGACGAAATTTTAATTGCTTCCATCGCCGGTCCGGGATCCTGCTCGTGCCGATCGCTATCGGATCGAGGATAAAGTTCATGCCCGGTCGATCGATCGGCGGCGATTATCCGCCGACGATCGGCCCGGCGAGCTCCTCTCATCTCGGCGATGTGTTACATTAAAAATTACTTTCCAATTCGCGCGACCGCACTGGCGGCTCGACCCTGAGCGCGAGTTCTCGCTACGCGCAAGCACGCTCGAGAATTATTCCGACGGTGCGCGTTTTCACGCACCGGCCCAACTTTGATACTCGCACCACATCGCGTCCCTGCGAGAGGCGACCGACACAATCGTTACCTTTGTTACACGGAACTTTCTCGTTGACGCGCGACTATCTACGATCTACGGAGTTTCTGCGATTCGCAGTTACACTCCTCGCGCTACTTCGCGCGGACCGGTGGTTTTTGCACTCCCGTTGGTGCTGCGAGGAGCAGAGCCCAGTCACTTCGTCTCTCTGGCCGCCGTCCCTCGGGTGCAATCGCTCACGAAGCGGCGGGGAAGCGGGGCCAGGAAGGACCCTTTCACTTTCGTTCGAGGCAAAATATTTCGGGACGCGCGACGGAATCGTTATCTTCGTGCTTTCGTTGTCATCGGAAAAATATATCGGCGCCAGCAATTTTTTTTTTTTTAGTTTAGGATGATGAAAAAAATTATGTTACCGAGTCGAAAAGAAATTGATTGGTTTCAATTTTAATTAAGGGACACTGCAGAGTAATAAGCGGTTGGGCCAACGCTCGAGTGCATCGAGTAGTTGGGCACATAAAGGCGTACCATAAGTACTCGAAGTAATCGCCGAACTCCGGAATTAATAATGCACTTACCATCTCCGTTGACCCCTGAAACTGCATCTCTTTCGAGTCCATCTGTAAAAAGATTAAAAAAAAGAACCCATAAAATTTTATAATTCGAACTCTTATTACAATTTTTTATTATTATCGATTCTATTGCCCTGAGAAGAAGAAATGATTGGATTAGAAAAGGCGCGGTGACATGAGTTGAAAGTGGTTGTTTGGTTGGTGCAAAAAATGTTTGTTTAAATTGACAAATTTTCAGTCGATTGAAACAAATAACCGTTTAACAAAACAATGCTTATACCAAACAGTACGCAATAACACGATTGAACGTACGACACCGCGACGTTTGGTTAATACAACCTTTTTTTTTCTCTGTGTGTGGATAGTTTATTTTTAGGTTTACTTATATTGCAACAAATGACTCGTGTTTTTTTTCCTCAATACTCTAACAAAGATCTCTTTTGTATAGCGGGAAGGGTTACATTTTTGGTTAATTCAACCATTTTTTTCTCAGTATGTGAATGGTGTATTTTTAAGTTTACTTATGTGGAAGTAAATGACTCGTGTTCTTTTTTCTCAATACTCCAATAAAAATCTCTTTTGTATGGCGGGAAGAGTTAAACTTTTGGTTAATCCAACCATTTTTTTTCTCACTGTGTCGATATTGTATTTTTAGTTTTACTTATATTGAAACAACTGACCCGTTTCTTTTTTTTCGATACTCCAATAACAATCTCTCTTGGATGGCGGAAAGGGTTAAACTTTTGATTAAACGAACCATTTTTTTCGCAATGTGTGGATGGTGTATTTTTCGCTTTACTCATATTGAAACAAATGACCCATGTCCTTTTTCTCGATGCTTCAATAACAATCTCTTTTGTATCGTAAGAGGAGGGGGGGGGGGTTAATTTATCGTTCAGCGCGAAGATTGTTCGCTGGCGGAGACGATAATAGTATAGTATTAGTTATTAGGTATGCGATTTATCGTGATGAGGTTGTAAGATTTTAGGCATTAAGGCTCAACACTCTTCTTGGCAGCCTCGAGTTACCCCGTTGGAATACTCCAAAGGGGCAGCAGCAACAGCAACAGCAGCAGCAGCAGCAGCAGAGAAGCAAAGGCACAGGCGGTGCCTGCAAGGTACATAATAAGAGTGGCCACCATTATTTCGACACGACTCTCTCGGTCGGGTCGACACGGAGCTTACGTAATGCCCTCGCGGAGCTCGCGCGCGAGAGAGCCGACGAAATGAAATTGAAAGTAAAGTAACCAAACGTTCTTAGCCAACCGAGCGAACGAACGAACGGGGAACGAAAGAATCATCGACGTTCGAGGTGGGTATAGGACAGCACGGGATAGAATACAGTACAGAAGTTATGCCGAACGGCGACGTGACTCTAGGTATCACAACGGCGAAGGTGTGTTAGCAAAGACGATCGGAAAGGATCGCTCATCCGTTTCCTGAGTGGAAAGTTCAGTCGGTCGGGCCGCGCACTACAGCTGCCTCGAATTTGCCTGTTGACCGAAATAATTCCGTACGGTCGATCGAATCTTTCTTTCCCTTCGGAATAAATCGATTTTTGGGGGGGAAAGTTTTTTTTTATCGGTAATAAAAACCGGATCGTAAATCCTCCATGATTGATCGTGCGTAAGAGTGTTATGAATATGTATAAAAAATCCTAGGCACGGATATAAAAAATCGCTGAAGGAATTCCATTTTTATAAACTATAATTATATATTGGGCTGAAGGACTCAGGTCGATGGCCCTGTGCCAAGGTGTAAAATTATCATTAGGTATAAAATTAGTTTAAGAAGGTAACTGTATAAATATTAATTTTGGCAATAAATCTTTTTTACTACGACTACTAATAATGTAATGAAAAATCGTATGGAAAATCCCCCATTATTGATCGAACATACAAAGAAAATTCTACATCCGGATAGATAATATAGCATATAAAAAAATTGAAGGCAATGGAATTCCGCCCACAGGTTTGTTCTTGCATTCGGATCTAGCGATTTTTTATACGATCAAAGCACCAATCTACCATAGCGTTTTCCGATTCCATCTTTATCTGCCCCGAAATAAAATAAAAAGTACCATTTTCATTTTATTTTTATTTTTTGCTGGGTATCGATGATCGATTGATCGTTGGTAAAAGTGTTTCGAACACAGAAAAAATGTCCCAAATCCGGATATAAAAAAAATCGATGATGAAATTCCATTTTCATTCAAGTAGACAATACAACATATAGCATATAAAAAATATTGAAGGAAATGGAATTCCTCCCAGTTTTTTATACGATTTCTTTACACGATCGGAGCGCCGATCGCCCGTGGTTATTTTCGATTAGATCTTTACCTGCCGCAAAATAAAATAAAACATTCAATTTTTTCCTCTGGGAATCGATGATCGATTAAGAAGGGGTTCCCTTTTTAAATCGCGCGGGTATTATAATTTCCACTATACGCGCTCACCCCGACGAAGAGCACGCGATATAAACTCGGGCGTTCTATTTTCCCACTTAAAGTCAGTAACTTGGCCAACCGTTGGCCAAGAGCCACCTATTGCACCTTAGCAGCCTCTTCCTAACTCTCCGGACCTTGCTCCCATTTCTCCCCGAGGCGGCCCCCGCTGCTGACTGCCGCGATGCCGCGATGCCGCAGCTCGGGCTCGCGCGCGAGAGAGAGATTACAAATAGAACGTGCTACGCGTCGCGACGGCCGAGTTAACGGTGTGAAAGGCCCTTGCTCGCGATCTTCGTTTCCCTCGGACATTCGGCTCGCGGGCCAAAACGCCTCCCAAACTTCCACGACATTCGCCCCTCGCCTCTCCGCGCGCCGTCCGAGGAAGACTCGAATCGAGGAGGAAGAGCGACGGCGCAGCCACGAATTAATCATGAATATTCAACGAGGACGGAATTCACGAGCATTCCCGCGGCCGTTGAATAATAACACAAGCAGAAATAATATGTTTCCGAAGCTGAGGATAGAAGCGGAGAGGCACAGGCCGCGATGCGAGTAGAAAGTTTTACGAGGCACCGGAAGTCTCATAATATTTCCCTCGGACTGCGTTCTATCTGCCCCGTCCAAGGTTTACGAGGTCGACTTCCGCGGCTCGATAATACACCGATTGCCGACGAAATTATCCTCGACTCTCCAAGAATATTTGTAATACGTTTTTTCCATTTTTTGCTTTGATTTTAATTTTTGTTTTATTTTTTTTCTATTTTTTATTTTTTATTTTTTATTGTTCACCGTTCGGTTTTATCGCGCGCGCAATCGCTGCTGTGATCGACGCGTTTGGCAACGCGTACGCAGTCGACTGCGCACAAGAGCTGGCTGGTAAACGAAGAAAAAAAAATGGTAAAATTGAGTTTACGTTCCTCGCTGTTGCTCGCGAACGAGAACGTCTCTGGAAAAATAATATATTCGCGGCGGGCTTGGGCCACCGTCGTAAAGACGTTAAAAGTCGCGAGCGTGCGGTTTTGAAGCCGCGCAAGAAAAATCCTGTGAAATTTTCGTTCGAGCACCCGTACCGAGAGGATGTCCTTCGATCTTTTTTGCTGCGCCCCCGTTTTGCCTCGGCCAATCCTCGAGACGCTTACCTAATCTCTCTCCTAAGTCTTACGTTTCGCGTCCTCGGAATAAGAGTTTACAACACTTTACGTATATGCCAGCAGCCCCGCTGCCGCTTGTTCGCCGCGGTGCCCGATAGCTGATACTGCAGGCACGCGAGCTGCGACGTCGAAGCCCGACGAAAAGGACGAGAGACAGAAGCGCTCGGCGCTTCATAAAAATTACTGGCAACTCGGTGAGCGAGAGTTGCTTCGAAAAAAATGGAAAAAAATAAAAACAAAAGAATAAGATTCCAGAGTCTCTCTCGACAATGTGGAGAACAATATATTTCCCTGTCATCGAGGAATCCACTAGGATGCCGCGGTTGCAACACTATAGTATCAGCGCGCACCCAGAAAAATAATTTATTGGACAAGCATCCGCAAATAAATACTTATTTAAATCATAAAATATTTATTTAAATCATAAAATATTTATTTAAATCATAAAATATTTATTTAAATCATAAAATATTTATTTAAATCATAAAATAGCGTGGCGTCCGTCAAATAAACAATTTTTCTAGGTGCGATAGCTGATATTGTAGGCACGCGAGCTGCGACGTGGAAGCCCGACGACAAGGACGAGAGACAGAAGCGCTCGGCTCTTCATAAAAATTACTGGCAACTCGGTGAACGAGAATTGCTTGGAAAAAGTTGAAAAAAATAGAAACAAAGAATAAGATTCCAGAGTCTCTCTCGACAATGTGGAGAACAATATATTTCCCTGTCGTCGAAGAATCTACTGGAATGCCGCGTTTGCAACACTGTAGTATCAGCTCGCACCCAGAAAAATAATTTATTTGACAAGCACTCGCAAATAAATATTTATTTAAATAAAAAAAATACTTATTTAAACCATACAATATTTATTTTCATATAAAAATATTTGTTCTAATAATAAAATATTTATTTTTATAATAAAATATTTATCGGCGTGGCATCCGTCAAATCAACTATATTTCTGGGTGCGATAGCTGATACTGTAGGTACGCGAGCTGCGACGTAAAGCCGGACGAAGAAGACGAAAGATGGAAGCGCTCGGCTCTTCATAAAAATTACTGGCAACTCGCTAAACTAGAGTTGCCTAGAAAAAAATAGAAAAAAAAATAACATACCAAAGTCTCTCTCGGCAATGTGGTAAGATAATGTCTTTGCCTGTCGTCGAGGAATCGACTGGGATGCCGCGTTCGTCCCTGAGACAACACATTGCAACTCTAGGCTTGTAGCGAAAGCCGCTGCCCCCCACTTCCGATCTTGAAGCAAGGCAGATAATAAAAATCTAATAGAAAAAGGAAGCTCTTCGTAGAATTTGCGTCATATATATTTTTCTACTGTTTTACGACATACACAAGCCTTGGTGGAAGTGGTCAAGATTTTCACGAGATAGAGACCGACAGAGACCTTCGGCTTGGAAATAGTCGGGGATTGGAAAAACAAGGTAGATGGAGGAAAAACAAAGTATCGATGGGGACGCCAATATTCTTATTTACCCAAGCTGCGAGTCTTGTGCTCGTACATTACGGACCAGTTTTTTTTTTTAAGTCCTTTAGAGTTATTAATGATATGGTGGTCAGGGCACTTTTACCTAAAAAAAGATCGTTGCAAGCGTTAAAAGAAAGGGACGAGCTAAATTGCTTTTAGAAACAAAAATCGTAAAAAAAGATGTTGGAATTTGCATGACGTCGTCAGCATATATGAATCTCGTTATAAAGAATCCGTGACCTTCAATAGTGGAGAGATGAATCTTTACGAAAATTATTAAACACCAGCTTATACCTCTAGATTTTTTTTCTTTTCTACTCGTATTTTACTCGTACAGTGCGGACCCGTTTTGAGTCCTTTAGAATGTAGTAATTATATGACCGTCAGGGTTCTTTACCTAAAGAAAGACATCATTACAATTCTTAAATGAAAGGGTCCAATTAAATTGTTTTAAGAAAACAAACAAATTTTTTTAAAATATTGAAATTTACATGACGTCTTCAGAATTCATCAATCTAGTTAAGGTAAACGGCTCAGTTTCCGTCGCTGTATCAGTTACCGCCATTAATCGCAATTTATACTAATAATAAATGCAATATACGTTAAATACAAACGAAACTGACGGCATGTTGCAGAGCGGTTTACTTTTGATTAATGCCGCGATACGTATATTTTTTATAAAATGTTCCCTTTAACAATTGAAGATGGCGGAAACTGGGCCGCTTACCTTATAGTGAATCAAAATAGTGAATCACCTTCGATAACGCCGAGAGACGGATCTTCGCGAAAATGATTAAATATCAGCTTATAACTGTGGATTTTTTCTTTACTTTTGTACTTATCTTGTACTCGTAGTACAGTCTGGACCAGTTTTTAAATCCTTTAGAGTTATTAGTGATGTAGACATGAGTGCCGCTTACCTAAAACAATACACCATTACAATCGTTTAAAGTAAGGTTCCAGCTAAATTGCTTTACGAAAAACAAATAGTAAAAAAAGATGTTGGAATTTGCATGACGTGTTCAGCATATATCAATCTCGTTATAGCGAATCCGTGACCTTCGATAGCGTGGAGAGACGAGTCTTCACGAAAATGATTAAATACTAGTTTATACTTTGTGTTTTTTTTTTTTCTTTTTTTGGGGCGTGCGAATACCAGAGACGCGGAAGCGAGGAGCTCGAGCCGCGCCGTGTCATATGCTGTGGGAATAGCGTGGAGGCAAAGTTCACGAGACGTCGTCAATCGGCCATCGAGAAACCCGGACGTTTCAAGGATGAACTCTCTGGCGTTTCTGCTGCTTTGCACTAGAAAGGCCCGAGCGTATCAATGCCGGTTGCATACTTAAAGCAGTCCTTGCCAATGGTGTTAACTTCGCATAAGTTTCAGAGAAATGAGAGGAATGAGGGAAGTGCAAACACTTCTGGATTGTATAAAAATCTGAAAAAATCAAGCATATTAAAGGCGCTGAAAAGATTAACTGTGCCTAATAATAATTCCAAAATGTCATTAACGAATTAATGAAAAATAAAATTGTTCATCAAATCGGCCGGAAACCTAACTTTTTGTTATGAAAGTGTCTCGTTCACTTTTCTGAATACGTATGAATTTTATCAGATTTTTAAATTCACTCTGAATTTCTTTTTTTATATGAGAAACTCGTGTAGAATGTCAGATAATTTCAAGTGAATTAAAAAATCTGAAAAAATTCATATGTGTTCAGAAAAATGCACGAATAATTTTCGTTAATACAAAAGTTATGTTTCCGGAAGATTAGTCGAAAAATTTTATTTTTCTTCAATTTGTCGATAACATTTTCGAATTATTATTATGCAAAATTAATCTTTTCAGCATCTTTAATACGCTTGATTAATTCCAGATTTTTATACTGTGGACAAGTGTTTACAATTCCCTCCAATTTCTTTAAAACTTATGCGATGTGACCACTATTCGCAAGGCCTACCTTAATTTACCTTTCGCTCAAATTCGTCCGCTCTTTAACGCATACCTTAACAGTCCAAATGGCGTTAAAAATAAAATCGTATACTTCTCGCAGCAGCGCATCTTTCTCCATCAAAATCTCAAAAATCCATCTCAATGTTTTCTCCTCTCTCCTTCGATCTTCCCTCAACCCTCCCCGAAGCAAACTGGCATTTTAAGTTTACAACGTATTATATATTATAATACCTATTTCATCTCATCCGTTGAGCAACGAGAGACACGGCCGCGTAGCGAAAGAGCCGTGAGCGTTATAAAAGCGTCGCGTCGAAGGCCAATTTCTAATCCCCCTCGCGCACAGTGGCATGGCTCAAGGATAAGAGAAACGGGCGCGGTCCTTGTCGTTCGAACTCCGCGTTCGCGGGCGGTGAGAGCAATGAAGAAAGAAAAAAAAACAAAAAAAAATATCGTTAGAAAAAAAATAAGTATTATAGTAGTCCGGCTGGGAGAGTCTCGTTGAGCGGCCCGCAGTCGGGGTCGTCTTGCACTGGTAATGAGACGAGAAGAGATCCTGAGCCGAAAGAGCGAGCAAAAAAAGGCAAAAAAAAAGAGCGAGCGAGCAATTTCCTTTTCCGCCCTTCTCGGCCCCGGAGAGCCCTGCGCGAGAGAGTTGCGTCGAAGCCGAGGACTGACGCTTGTGAAAATTGTGAATATATATATATAAAAAAATGCCCGACTCTCGTCTGACCCTTGCGCGCTCGAGGTCGGGGACGCAATCCTTTCAGTGAAAAGCGAATACGCGCAGTCCCGCGCGGGAGAGAATAGACTCGTGGAAGAAAGGATCGAGCGTAAAAACTCATAATCTCCTGTCATTGTGGAGGAGACCGGCTAACTGAAAGAGAGAGAGGAGGGAGAAAGGAAGAAGGAAAGAGGGAGGGACAACCCTTCCGGAATAACATTCAACGAGACGACCACTCGTCCGGTAAACGCTCGTAAAGTCATAATGTCGGTACTTTTGACTGGCGACGGAGGTAGAGCGTGTGTTCGTAAAAGCGAAACTTTCGGGGTGACCTCGGTTTTCGTGTTTCGAAAACTTTGCGGACATGGGAGTAAAAAAAGGGGTTCGAAAGGCCATTCTTTTCCGGTTTGTATTTTTTTTTTTTTGGTGGTTCTCGGTCGAGACTCCTAAACTCCGACATCCCTTTCGGTGGTAAAACGATAAAGGGACCGGCAGAAATTTCGGGACGCTTTATTGCACCCAATAAAACGGCTATGACGCATATTTAGGAAACTCGCAATTTCGCTCCACTCACCCGTCGCTCCATGTTACGTCGTCGAGACAGAAAACTCTTTTGCCGTTACATTAAATTGATTTACGTCTCCCCAAAAAAAAAAATAGTTTGTACATTTAACAAACGTCCACAACTTTCTTCTCCACAATTTTACCATTTTAATTTTTAATTTTTAATTTTACAATGTCTTTGCCAAAAATCTGGTGCGTTTATAGCTTAAAATAAAAATTGTAAAATAGAAAAGAGTGGTCGAGCAAAAAAAAAAATTGCCAAATGCAAACGAAAGTCTGCAATAAAAAAAAATTGTGGGCAAGAAATGTTTGTTAAACGTAGAAATCTATATTACTGTTGAGCTCGCTCACGTTCTCCCGTATCTCTCTCTGTTCTCTCAGCTATTTCCCATTCGCGGCAATCGCGAGCAGCGCGTCTTTTACGGCGCCAGAGTCGTCTCCGGCACCTCTAAGTTGGCCGAGGCTAAGTTCTTACGGGCACAAAAGTCTTCGCTGTCTCACCGAGCCGTAAGTTCCTCCTATCTGCGTGCTTCGCGCTTTATTCCTCATTCCGCTATCTCTCGACCGACGCGTTCCCCAAGGTTGACTCTTCTTTTCGTGAGGCGTATTAAAAAAAAAAAAAAAATGTGCGTGCCTGGTCGTGCCTTCATCGCGCAAGTGTAACGCCCTCGGAATCGAGCCCTGCTTTCTCGCCTTGCGGCGATTTCGATCAAGCCGACGACTTCACGAAACAAAATACTCGTCTTCGGCGATCGTCCGAACGATGCTCGACGATGGCCCCTTCGGCTGATAGGCCCAAATTTTAAATTCTCTTTAGCGCGCGTGTATCAACGAAACTTAACCGGCTGATCGCCGATCGCGAGGCTCTCGGTTCCTGTTATGCCGTCGTACGGCTGCCGTTGCCGATCATTGCGTAACGCGAAATTGAAATTCTCCTCGGTCCGGCGGGACCGAGAGCCTGACTCAATCTCGAAAGTGTTATTCCGGAGAGGGGCCCGGGCTTGTGGACATTCCCGCGAACTCTCAGCCTCAGCTTCTAATACACTCCGAAAGGAACATAATTTTTTTTTTCTCCATGGATTAATTTTTTTTAATCCATCCATTTAATTTGATAATTTTGGGTTGGTCGATGCACGGAGAAAAAAAAAGTGGTTCTATGAACTAAAAGTCACGGCGAGGCACGTTCAAAGCCGTTACTTGGTCGGTACAACTGAAGCATCGTTTTATTAATAGTTATTACAGAAGGTGGTTATAGAAAGGGAGTTCTTGACGAACGCGACATTCACACGAGTCAGAACGGACCTTTCTACGCCCCTGCCATTCACACAATTTTTCCTAAGAAATTCACGAAAATCATGCTTTTCGTTTTTGAAAAGCGTGCGCTGAAAGGCACTTTCTCGCACTAGTGCGAGAAAAAAGACCACATTGCGTTCGTGCGCAATAAATGTCTCTTTGTTGCAATAAATTGTTACCAGTCGCATACAGTAAAAGCCTCTTGAACGTTTAACAGTAATTCTCGTCCACAAAGAACCACAAATTTGGTTCTCTTTCAATTTATAATTTTTTTGGTAATGAAAAATTGTAAAATTATCGGAAAAATAAATAAGTAAATACAAATAAACGCCTCTTTATGGCAATACATTTTTTGCAGCCGCATACAGTAAAAGTGTCTTGTACATTAAACAGTATTTGCCGGCTTCAAAGAACCACATTTCTCGTTCTCTTTAATTCTATAATTAAAAAAATGTTAAACCGTAAGTTGATTTTACGGTTGCATGTATCCTAAAAAAATGCACGGAAATCACGCTTTTTGTTTTTGGAAAGTGTGCGCAGAAAGGCACTTTCTCGCACTAGTGCGAGAAAAATATCATATTGCGTTTGTGCGCATGCGCAGTGCATTTCTCGCACGCATCGGTCGATTCAAAATACGATGATTGGAACAAACATTTTTGTTGAACCAACCAACGCCTTTGAACTAATGTCAACGCGCCGCGGTTGACCCAACCATTTCTTTTTCTCACTTTAGAGTGCGGGAATGAAATTTCCATACGTTTTATTTTCTTCCATGGCGTCTCCACGAAAATTGTCCTCGTCTGTAACACACGCTACGCGACAGGCTCTGATACAGCGTGCGTCGCAAGATAGCGTTAGTTTGAACACCTTAAAGGCAACGTGTGGCTGCACGCCGTATAAGATCGAGGTGCTGCTGCTGCTGGCAAGCAGACTCTGGCTGCTGCTGCTGCTTTGCTGGCTGCGTTGAATTTCTGTCGACCCAATTTCGCAATGCGTCCGACTCGGGCCTCACGCACACGCGTGGCCACGGAAACTGTCGCCGGTTTATCCACACACTCGCTATACCCACTCCGTACCCCACATAGGTCTGCCTCTGCACTCGATAGAATAACGTTGGGCCTCGAGAACACACGCGCGCTCTTCGCGAACCATGAGTTTCGGGCTTTCGGGGGGAACGCGACGGATCACCCAAGTATTCATTAGATAGATTAACGTGGAAAAGTCTTTTTCAGCTAGAAGCAGAATGGCAACATAGACTGCAAATTATAACAATAATAATAATAGTAATAATAATAATAATAATATTTTATTAAATGGCTGAAAGACTTAGGTCGATGGCCAATTGACAATATATTTATATTCTCAGGACAACTTACACTATGTAATGCTATGTATGAAAAATTGTTCCATCTGGAATATTGTCAATAAATCCACTACTACTACTACTACTACTACTACTACTATTTTATTAAACTTTAAAAAAAGCAAACCCTCTTTATCAGCGTGTGCATGGAAGGCATTCTGTTTAATACAATTGTAAAAAAAAGAAAAAAATGTCTGACCAATGGTTGAGAGATTGGAGGTTTTTCTAGAGAGTAGAGTCTCGAGGCGAAATGTTAACATAGACTGTGAATAATAATAATAATAATAAAAATAAGAAATTAAATTTGGTTGATTCGAGCAAACCATATTCACCAATGTACGTATGGGAGGCATTCTGTATAATACACGTGTATGTAATAATTACATAACATAATTGTAAAAAAAAGAAAAAAAAAACTTTTTGACTAATGTGTGACAGAGAGCTCGAGAGGTCGTAATCTCTCCGCTGATAAGCTCGAATTTTCCACGAAATAATTTTTTTTTTCCCGCACAATTTCTCGACATCAAAAAAGTGTCGAAATGACTTGTGCCAGGTACTTTATCCAAATGGATATCTACGAGATAGTTGGGAAAAAAAAATATCTTTCACACGTATCCCTCGACAGATCTGATGGATAAGGTGAAATCGATACAGGCAAAGAGCGAAGGGGATATCGAGAGGTGCATTAGGTGGATATATTACTGTACATAAACTATTGACGCTCGGATCTAATGGTACTGCGAAATATCTCGCTGAAACGTTATTGACACAAGAGAGCACGGATACTTTAATACGCTATCTCTCCATCGTCGGTTTTGCTATGGTCTATCGTCTAACAAACGGGAGGAGGAGGAGAGAATCGAGCAAAAAGTCAAGGCCCGAGTCGCGAGTTACCCAACGAGAGAAGTGCAGCAATAACGCAGCGGCACTCGGCGAGAGAGCGCAAGCTCGCGGAGCGTTGTCATCCCTCCCACGTAACACTTTTCGTTGTACTCACCGCGCGACTCTCGGGGCCACTCCGCTGTATCCTAACTGGCTCTCTCGCCAATTTGATTCGATTTCACTCAATTATCATAAAACCAGGCCTGCTCCTCGTAAACCCGAGGTTATCAACTCGCTATTGTATGAGGCATTAAAAATAATAAAAAAAGACACCGAGAAAAAATTTTAAAAATTTAACTGAACGACCAATGCCATTTGGCGCAAATTAATGTGGAGCAAATTAAAAAAAAAATTTCATTGAAATCGTTACGATTCGTTGGTCATTGTCGAGAGAGATCTACTGCAGAGACCCTGAGTACAGCTCGCCTCATTTCTCGTCTACAACAAAGTGGGACAATCCGACGTAACGATTCCCTTATCTCGAGAGAGCGAGCTGGTGGAATGAAAAAAAAAATTGAAGAAAGAAAAGATCACAAGAGTGTGAAATAGAGAGTGTCGTTTCGTCGATGTTTGCCCGACGCTGACGATGGAAGAGCGATTATCGGGAATTGCGGCGGCTGCCGGAAAAAATATCGTTCAGTAAAACTCGGACAAATCGCACCGGTGAGAAATAAAAGAGGCCGAAGCATTTCTGGATTACAAGCGGAATAATATACAAACTCCGCACCAACAGTCTCGTACTGCTTCCATCTCCATAATGTAACAGCTTCGTGTACGTAAGGATAATGCATAATACATCGCAGCAGCCATTCGCATAGGCGTGCGTGTACGCATGATTCGCTCCGAGAATTACGTATTATGCGCGCGCACGTCGAAGTCTCTTTGGGGACGTCGAGAATTCACCGAGCCTGTGCTACGAAAAAGAAATAAAAAATAAAAAAAAACCGCCTCTTCGTTGCGATAAATTTTCACCCGTCGCATACAGTAAACGCCTTTTGAACATTTAACAGTAATCCTCGTCCACGAAGAACCACAAATTTGGCTCGCTTCCAATTTATAATTTTTTTGTTAACGAAAAATTGTAAAATCCGCGAGGAAAATAAATAAGTACATACAAATAAACGCCTCTTTATGACAATACATTTCTTCCGGCCGCATACCGTAAAAGTGCCTTGGACAACAGTATTTGTCGTCCACAAAGAACCACATTTCTTGTTCTCTTTAATTTTACAATTTGAAAAAAATGGAAAACCGTAAAATTTGCGGGAGAAGAAATAAATAAACAAAAATAAAGGCCTCTTTGTTGCAATAATTTTTTACCAGCTATATGTAGGAAAAGGGTCTTGTATATTCAACAGTTCCTGGGGCATACAAAGAACCACAATTTTTGTTCTTTTTAACTCCTAAATAAAAAAAATGAAAAATTGTAAAATTACCTAAAAAAATTAATAAATAAAATAAATCTAACTGTAAAATTAATTTAACAGTATTTCCCATCCACAAATTACCACAATTTTTATTCTTCTTAATTACATCATTATTTTCTTAGCGAAAAATTGTAAAAACTATAACGAGAAAATAATCGCAGAGATACCAAGAAATCTTCGTCAGATGCACAACAGTTTCTGTTGTTTCACCGTGCATGCATCGAGTGGCCACACGTGTCGTCGTGGAGCCGTTGTGAGGCATTCGCCGAGGTGCGCTGGTGCGTCCGTGGCGCCGAACTCCACCTCGGGACCGCGACAGACATCGTTGGAAAGACGCTAAAAGAGCGAGCCACGTGTGAAGCTCTCGTACGTACGTGCGCGAAGTAAGTAGGCCACGGTGCTTTCACGCAAGATAAGGCCTTATCAGGCCGTGCGTACGCCGTTCGTGACGCCGCCGGAGAAGCGCCGAGCCTGTGCGGCGTTCATCTTCCTCTTTCTTCGACCGGCGCATTATCGTTTCCCCCTTTCTCGCCGTTCCTCTTTCCCTCGCGGGTTTGCGCGGGGCTTGCGGAACATCGCCCGACTCGTCGCCCTCCTCGTCCACCCCGCGATAAAACTCTCTTCCCACGCGTTCCCTCGTCGACGCACAGTGCGAGTCCGCGTAGCAAAAGAGCAGCGTCGTCGTTTTTCTGCAGGCGCACCATCGGCCGCCTCTCGACGTTCCACACGAGGATTTGTAAAGCCTCACGCGTGAATGAGAAGGAGCCAGAGGATTTGTAAAACCACTCGATTCGCCGGGACTTCCCCTTACTCTCTTTTCTTTTCTTTACTCGTTCCAGCGTTTTTTTTTTTTTTTTTTTTTTTTTTTTTTTTTTTTCTTTACTCCCTCTCGCTGGTACGCGCACGCACACACGCGGCCCGAGCTTTGCCCCGCGGCCAGCGAACGCTCCCGCCCTCGAGGATCGTACGAGCTCCTTCCCTCCGCTCGGCAGCTTGCGGGCCCTGCGTGTTCTTTCTCCGCGCGGCGGCATTCTCTGTGTCGCCGCCTACCTACACTACAACCCACTTCACGTGTTCCTCTCGCGTTCCTACGAGTTTGTAAAGCCCCTGCACGGAGATATGTGCATGACCCTGTGTGCCTCCTCCCTTCTCGCCCTTATTCTCTCACTCTCCCTTTTCGTTTTTTTTGTTTTGCTTTTTTCTCTTTGAGAAACTTCCCTTGCAGCGGAGCCACTCGAGGCGCGAGGCTCTCTCTCTCCGCCCCGGCCGCGTTTACTTTCATCCCGGCGACGGGCGAGTGCGTGTCCGCCGCCCTTTGGGCCGCTCGCTGAAGAGCTGGCCGGGAGGAAAGCATTTTTCTCAATGTATTACGATGCATGCGAAAAAAAAAATTGAATTCATCGGGGCAGATTCCATGAAAGAATGTAGGAGGAAATAAAATTTTATTTTATGAAGATAAAAAGGGTGAAAGGGTTGAAATTAAATTAATTTGGCCGGTGCTTTTACGTGAAGTACATTGCGAGTGGATTTTTTTTTTTTTTTTTATGGATTGTGAAAGGGTTGAGGAAAAAAAAAAAAAAATCGTCAGGCGGCGAGTAACACGCACTATCGGTATCCGATATCCGTCCCTGCAACTGCATCGCGATGCGACGACGATTCGCTAACCCGACGAGTAAACAACAATGCTCGCGAACCTTGAAATCGCAATGGTGCGAGACAACGAGTGTATAAAACGGACTATAGCGTAACGTTATGATATTACATAACGATTGCAGGCGCGGGGTGTTCCATACTCCCCCCCCCCTCCCCCTCCCCTTCTCTCTTTCTTTCCGTCTCTTTCTCGTTGCACGTTGCGTACACATCATAATCGCTGGCGTTACTCACACAGGCGCGCCGTCCTATGCATCTACCGCGCACGACGCGATTCCGATATCGTTGGGTGTGAGCCGGGAGAGCGAGAGTGCCGCTCGATGAATCAGGTAGGACAACGTCGTATCGATTAACCGAGAATCGTGTGACGCGACTGGCCAATGCTACCAAACTCACTGGAGTCATTTTTTATTGTTTATTTTAGTTATATTTATTAAATTTATTTATTGAAAGAAAGAAAAATTGAAGCTGGTAATTAGCATTACTTTGCTGGTTAAATGTCTGGTTTAAAATGTCTGGTTGCTCTAATTTTCGTAAAATTTGAGCTATTGTCCTAAAAGTGCATACACATATAATACTATGATCAAAGAGCTTTGGTATTGAAATTTTATACGAAATTTATATTATGGGATTTTATGATTTTTTAAAATTACTAGAGATAGGCAGATTCCAGTAAACATGGAAGTAACGAGTTAAAATTTGGCTAAGTAATTAACTAACTGTGCAATTAACTGTGCAAAGTGTGGTGTTAAATTTTGTGAAAATTGATCTAACCGTTTAAATTTTATAAGATTACGTAAGATGTGTGTAATTTGTGTCTATGTGTGTATATGATAAATTTCTAACTTTTAAAGTGTAACACTTTCCTTTGTTTCTAATAATATTTATAAAATTAATTTATCGAAAAAAAGAAAACGCTCTAAGCTTGAAAATTGTGATAACAATAAAGAAATTAACAAATAATAAATGATTTCTTAACAAAGACAATAACGACAATGTCCTATCAATTAACTAGTAATCATCCATCGCAAATGGCCAATGCCACTAAACTCAAAGAAGCCTTTTTCGATAATATTTTTTACAATTTCAAAAAATAATAATTACATAATTTACTTATCGAAAAAAAGAATACCAAAAAATTGAAACTTGCAATTAAGATTACTTAGCTCGGAGCTTCAATGACTTTCAAGGTTTAGCTCGTGTCCCAATCTCCACAATTACAATAACAACAAATGAATGAATAATAATTAACTATTTATTAATTATTTATTAATAACAATAATAACGATGCATTATCATAATTATTATTTACGGTCTATCTTAACATTCCACTCGCGCCGCGTGTGAAAGATTTGTCTCGGATACCGAAGTGAGAAGTAGAAACAGGTAAGAGATCCCGCGACCGTGAGCGTGTCTAATAAGCGTGCACGCAACACGACTCCCGCTTCTGCGTGCGTACAGCGAGCGACACGTACCCCGCTGAGTACGCGTAGCACTTCTCGTTGCATTAACTCGGGACAAGTAGGAGCGCGGTGGTCGGTGGCGGGCAACCTTGAAAGTGGTCAGCAGATAGTACGAGTACAGAATCTTACACGGCGTACATCGGAGCCCTCCCGTCGATCGGACGGGACGTCCTCCTCCGCCCTCTCTCCGCGATTATTATTTATCTCCTTTTAACCGAGAGGCCCGAACTTCTTTATTCTATTTATCTTTCTCGCAAATCTTCGTTTTCTTGCACTATTTTTTTTTTTTTTTTTTTTTTTTTTTTTTTTTTTTTTTTTGTTTTTTTTTGTTTTTTTTTTTTTTGTTTTTTTTTTTTTTTTTCGTAAGGGCGTATGTCGCATGTTTGCTCGGAGATAAATTGGGCCCTTACGGTTTTAGCTGCGCGATACATCGAGCGTTGCTCGCACCGGGCAAAGGCCCTTATGCGAAACTTTACCGGCCTTTCTTTACCTCTTCCTTTCTTTCTTTCGCATATATTTCCTACAACCTCTCCCTTTTCGCGTCCTTCGTTGCGCCGCTGTGTGTGCGAGAGCGAGCTAGCTCGCCTCTCGCAAACCGGATTCGCAATAAAAGCAGGCCGCTCCGCTGGCGAGAGAGCACAACGAGGAACGAGAGACACCGCGGGAGAATACAGGGTGTAGTCGGCGGCGGGAGCGGGAGCAGCGAACAGAACAAACGGGAGAGCGGACGTTGTGCGGTGCACTGGATCGCGGTTGCCGGGAGAAAGAACGATGAAAAGAGGAAAGCCGAGCGAAGTCTCGGAGTCTCGGGAGCGTGCAGTCGTTCGAGTTTGCACGGTCGCCGCAAACTCGAAGAAGCGAGAGTCGGGAATCGGCAAAGAACTGGATATTCCTCCCCTCGGGGTCACCCCACCTTCGGAAAGGGGGCAAAGCACTGCGAGGAGATCGAAGTTCGATTTTACGAGGTATTAAATTAATGGCGATGTTTTTGGCGATTTCATATTCTTTTTGATGTTTTTTTTAAATGCTGTTTCTGAATGGATAGTATCGTGCCATTCATTGACTGCTTGAGGACATGAATGGGCCTGACGTAGGAAAATGGATCGGACATTAATTAGGAAAAGCCTTAAATTATGCTAAGATCGTCCTTCGGTTAGAAAGTTACCATTGCGACAATTGTTTTATTATCAATTTAGCGATAGAATTTTCACCCCACATTCGGAAAGGGGACAAAGCACTGCGAGGAGATCGAAGTTCGGTTTTACGAGGTATTAAATTAATGGCGATGTTTTTGGCGATTTCATATTCTTTTAGATGTTTTTTTTAAATGCTGTTTCTGAATGGATAGTATCGTGCCATTCATTGATGACTTGAAGACATGAATGGACCGGGCATTAACTAGGGAAAGTCTTAAATTATACTAAGATCGTGTTTCGGTTAGAAACATACCATTGCGACAATTGTTTTATTATCAATTTAGCGATAGAATTTTCACCCCACCTTCGGAAAGGGGCAAAGCACTGCGAGGAGATCGAAGTTCGATTTTACGAGGTATTAAATTAATACCGATGTTTTTTGGGATTTAATATTTTTTGGATCTTTTTTTTAATGCTATTTCTGAATGGATAGTATCTTGTCATTCATTGATGACTTGTGGATGTGACTGGGCCTGACGTAGCGAAATTGACCGGGCATTAACTAGGAGCACTCTTAACTCATACTAAGATCATGGATCGGTTAGAAATGTACCATTGCGACAATCGTTTCTTTATTAATTTAACGATAGAATTTTCATCCCACCTTCGAAAAGGGAGAAAAGTCCTGCGATGTGATCGAAGTTCGATTTTACGAGGAATTAAATGAATAGCAATATTTTTAGCGATTTAATATTTGTAATATATATTTTTTCAAGGCTTTTTCTGAATGGATAGTACCGTGCCATTCATTGATGGCTTGACGATATGAATGGGCCTGCGGTAGGGAAACGGACCGGGCATTACTGCAGGCCAGTCTTACGTCATACTAAAACCGGACTTTGGTTACAAAATTACCATTGCGACAATTGTTTTATCATTAATTTAACGATAGAATGTTATCAACCCGCGAATCATGAGAATCGCACCAGTTTTCATAGAGTACTAGTTTGATGTGTAAACATCTAAAAATACAGAAAGAAAAAAAAATAAAACTGAGAAAGTGGAGTGTTTTGGTATCAGAATGCCTGCGTAAATATTACATTGCGATAACGATAGTTAAATAATAAAACCACCTTACCCGATTGCGCAACGCGTTCGCAGGCTGAGTGGCCTTCTATTAGTCGCGAGCAGCACACGAGCTCGTGTGCCTCCCCCCTCCGCCCACCCACGTACTTTTAATTTAGACCACGGGTAAATAAATAAATATCGTCGCGGTCCGAGATAAATAACTCGATGAGTGGATGCGACGGAAGAGTGGCAAAAAAAATGAGAGGGTAAGATAGATTAATGAATGAGTGAAACGATTTCGCTCATTAATCGCAGCTAATTAATACCACTCTGTGCCCGGGCGCTTTGATAGCGGACCGGCGCACGCCCGCCAGCTCGTAAAAGCAAATATTTGGCGCAAGCGTCGCTCTCTCTCATTCTGCCTCGCACGCCCGAGAGTCGCGTGGGAATCAGCTGACCGGCTCACGCTCCCGTGCGGCCTCGCGCAAATGCAAAATAATGTAGTCGCCATCCGTTCGTCGCTCACCTCTTCTTTTTCCCATTTCCCAATCACGCTGATTAAATCCGACTGAAAATTCGACGCGTCGACGAAAAACAAAATGCACTCGCCAAATAGATCGCTTATCCATTCTCCATCAAATTGTCCGCAACCCTCTGCGCCAGGACAGACAGACAGACAAATAAAATCAACGATTTTCATTCATATGTGGAGATCATTATATAATAACAATAAATAATATAATAAATACACTGTAAAAAATATTGCTTGAATATTAAAGAACAGTATTGGAAGCTTTTTTACATAAAATGTTCCTGAAATTTCAAGCACATGTGGGTTGCGATTTTACAGTAAAATTTGGATTTTTCTTGAAAATCTAAATTTCAAGCAAACAATTTGTAACTTTAATATATGGTATTTTTATTTTGCAAGCAATGTGCCTTATTGTTCAATATTAGCAAATTTCAAGTTCCAGCACATTAAATTTCAGTTTATTTTTACAGTGTAATATAATAAATAAAATAACAATAATAATTTTCTAAATAATCTAGGAATTAATTTATTGGCAAAGCAAAAAAAACAATGGAATAGCTCGAATAGACTAATTGAGGATGGACACAAATAATTTGCAGGGCCATCAGCTGTGTATGCTCGATGGGTTCCATATCGGGTCGCAAGAAGAGGTCGTACAAGTGGTGTGTAAAAAAATGATGACGGGTCCCAAAGCGCGTTGCTCCAAGGAGTAACGTCTACGTGTAGCACGGACATGTTCCGACAGTGTGTCCGATACACGAGCGAGTATCGCGATCGGCTCGTTCGTCGGGCAGTCCGAGAGTGGTGCGTGTCGGCTGAGCTCAGCCGGGACCGTCTAGAGCGCGGAATCGCGGAGCCGCGTCGAGCGAAATACTATAAAAATAGAACGCTGACTGGCCCCGCTGGAGAGTGGAGAGTGGTACAAAATACTCCGAATAGCTACAGAGCCTTGACTATATTCGTGACCGCACACAGAAACGTGAAAACACACACACACACACGCGCGGCCCGCAGAATGAATAAAGAGAGAGGAGGAGAAAGAGCGGAAGCGTCTTTGGCACGGAGAAATAATATAATAGTAATATGATTCAGTATAGTACTATATAGTCTTTGCGTAAAGCTATATATAAAAATTCAGTGTGTTTATCCACGTGTTCCCTCACTCGCGCCTCCCCACTAAATCAACTGGTTGCTCGTTAAATTTCAAAGAAAAAAAAATAGAATCGGACGAAAATGTAAGTTTTTTTTATCTCTCTAAATTCATTGAGCAACTCGCGAACGTTCGAGTGGAACAGCCGGTGGAGCGCGTGTACCGGGGACACCGTTGACTTCAAAGCGAACGAGGAAAGAGTGTCAGGGATGTTCGAGCGATAGATCGAAAGAGAAAACAGAGAGGCCGAAAAAAAAAACGATAAGCGAGAGTCCCAAAGTTTACGCTCACTTTCACCGATCTCGGACGAACATGACTCAATGCCCGACCGCCTCGGCCCGCAGCCGCGTAATTGAACCGATACAAATCCGCGTTTCATTAGCGGTCGTTAATGCACGATATTGTAAAACGGGAACAATAATAAGAGATTGCGGATCGATCGAGTCCGAACTAATGGAGCGCGAGCTCGCATTTATGTACACACATATGTACATATATATATATATATATATATATATATATATATACACGTGTTGTGGAGAACAAGTACAGTGGGACAAATTGCGAAAGTTTGTGACGGAAGGGCCAAGAAAATGCGGCGATAAAAATTGGAGAAGCGAAAAGAGCGAGTGAGAAAGAATTCGTGAAGCGGAGCTCTAGTTTTCTTATCGTGGCTCTCGTCGGGCCCGGTCGGGAGTGCGTATCGTCGACGCACACCGAAACGCACAGCGCGTGTTTGTGTACTCAGGCTGGTGGCTCGCACGTGTTACAGCTCCGCGTGTCGACCGTCGGTGTGCAAGCGTGTTCACACATCGGAGCGAGGTTCATCGATGTATTGGGCTGGAGTTCTGTGTGTCCCATCCATCGGTGCCTCTTTCTCCCGTCCGCGAGGCGACGGCTCGCTCCGTTGATGCAGCGGTGCGAGAGGCGCGGGGGGACGGAGTAGGTTTTCCTCGAGTGCCTAGGAAAGGGAGAGTACCGGCGGTCCGGAGAGGGTGGGGGAGGTTCGGCGGTGACGATGTCGACCGCTGCTGGAAAGAGCATAGCGCAGCGGGAGAAGTCTGGTAGGAGGATGAGGATCGGAGGAGGGGTTGAAGAGAGGCTCGTAACGCGCACACACGGAGATAGAGCCGAGTGGGGTAACGACGATGAAAAAGTTAAAAGAGAGGTGGAAGAGGTTGAGCGCGCGGCGGTAGTGGATAGAGCAGAAGCGAGTGGTGGAGGTGTCTGCGACCCGATGGACTGAGAGAAATAGAATAAGATAGATAAGAGCGAGGAGGAACGATCGCGAGGAGGCTGGATATCTCACACTAGCAGACGCTCGGGAGGAACTCCAAACGGCCCGAGTTCCATACGAAACGAACCTCGCTGCGGAGAGTAAGTACCGAGAGAGTGGCCGAGTTGCTGGATGAGAACGGAGATGTATGGATGCATGTGTACCGACGAGCAAGAAACGGAAGGGCGTATGTCGAGCCATCGTATGTGTTACACGGCGGTGGATACGCCCTTCTGCTTCTTGCCGGTCGGTGTAAACCATATCTTGTACTATACACTATACTGTATACTGTACTATAAACTGTACTATACAGTGTACCAGAGCTGGGCAAATACCCTAAGTACTTGAAGTACGTGTTAAAGTATCAAGTACTCAAAGTACGGAGCGCTAGGTAGAGCTTGAGTACTGACGTATTGAGATCTGACAGAACTAAATTCTTGAAATTTTGAATAGTGGGCACTGACTTAGAACTTCATGCTTCAATACGTACTTCAAGTACTTAGTGCATTTTGCCCAGCCCTGCACTGTACTATACACTATACTTTACACTATACTTTACTCTATACTATACACTACACTATACACTATACTTTACACTATACTATACACTACACTATACTATACACTATACTATACACTATACCATACACTGTACTATACAATGTACAATATTGTGTGCTATATACGGTATACTATACTGTACAACGTCCGATTTTGTATACTATCCAAGCTGTTCGGATCTGCATATACACATCGACATTGCATACATCCCCGCTGCAAAGAGAAGGAAGTTTCCGCCGTATCGGTCCGCCCGTTTGTCCCTCGAGCCGACCCTCCGCGGCAGTATAACCAACCCTTTCCGAAAGGGTCCGTACTCTTCGCCAAGACGTTGAAGAGTCCCTCCGAGACACCTGGTTCCCCGTCCCCCCACCGCTCCAGCATTGCGCTCTGCCTCTCCGTTCCCCGGCTCTCTTGTTCTCTCCGCAACACCTACCTGCCTTTCTCTATTTCACTCTCTTTCTCCGTGCCCCTCCCCGCCCGATCGCCCTGCCGCGGAGCTCCGCCACTTCTGGCCATCGCTGCCGCCTTCCTCTGTACCGTCTCACTCCGCAGGCCAATGCGATTTTAACGCGCACCAACACTGTAACCCTTTCGTTCATGCGCCACCGAAGCGCACTCTATTTCGTCTAAGCTGCGCTTCGCACAGAGTCCCCCCCTGTTACTCACACACTCGCAAACGGCGACGAGCGGCTCGGCCACGCAGACACACAAACCGTTTGACCGTCTCTCTCTGGTTTTTCCCTCCCTCGCCGTTCCAGCCACGAGGAAACGCACCGACACAGCCGTCGCCTGTGCGGACTCGATAGAGCCGTTCGGCGTTACAGCTCACCACCACCGACTCGAAGAGCTCGGGTTTTCCTCGTCGCTCCGATACCGCGCCGTGCTCTCTCGCCTCTTCCCTCCTGCGCCGATTCGCCGCGTCACCGTCTCCGTCTCGACCGGGGGGACGCGAGGGGCGCGGATAGCGGGAGCTTTGGGTAGGTGGGAAAGCGACGCGAGCCGACCATACACGCGGAGAGAGAACCGAGAGAGAGGGAGAGAGAGTGAATTCAGTAAACCGAAGGCTTTGCGCAAAAGTTACGCCGCGGCGAGGAGCGCAGTAGTGAGACACACCGCGAAGACCGGAAGAGAGGCCTCTCTTCCGAAGACACCGAAACGTGTGCGCGCTCGGGTCAGATCCGTCGAGTTTGTCACTTCGGCTATCAGACGCAATTTTTTTTTCCCTCGTCACCTATGCTGGTCCATGCTCGGAGGATGATCAAGACGACCTTCGGAGGAAAATTTAACGATCCATAGACGGTTTCGTTTCCGTCGCAAAACCGCGGTGCAGTTTTGGGCCGAAGGCGGAATTTTCGAGTGCACGCTGTAGGAGACACTCGACAGCGCCTCGAACGCAAGTCAACAGCCGAGAACGATAACGGCAGCTACGACGATACGCGCGGAAGATCGCCTCACCGTACCGATCTAGCGCGCATGCGCGCACGTGCGCCGCAGGATAGCGAGTAGAAAGTGAACGGAAACTCATCCTCCGTCCCCGTTGCGATTGCACTTCGGGATCGAAACTCGATTTTTTGTTTTGTTTTGTTTATTTTTCTACGATTTCTCAGTTCGACTCCATAGATCGATAAAGAATCGACGAGGGGAGCGGCGACGGAGGGAGGGGGCAGAAGCGGGGCCGAGGAAAAACGTGATAAGCGAGCCCACAGCGCCGGCCGAGTTATTCGCCAGCGTTCCCGTGGGTTGTCCGGATAATATAACGGCGGTGCGGTTCACGGAGGCCTGCGAGCCGTTGCGAGCTCGTTCGGCCCGCTCCGACGCCGGGCCGCGGCGGCGTTTGTTGTGTAAGAGCTGAAAGTAAAAGTTGAAACCGCGCGCGCTCGGCTGCTAGCCGGCCCGCGAGAGCGAGCCAGCCAGCCGGCGGCGAGCGGCAGGCAGCGGCGCTCGCGAGCTCCGCCGCTACCGCGCGTGAGCGCGTTAAAATCCGATCCCGTAGGCAGCGAGCGGATCGGCGAACCGGCGGAGCGACGGAGAAAGGAAGTAAAATAATAATAATAATAACAACAAAAAAAGAACGCAAAGAAAGAAAAAAGAGACGATAATAATAATACGAAACGGATAGAGAGATAACGTACGCGCGAGCCGAATATTCCCTTTCATTTTTCGGTCGCTTTCTCGCTACGGCGGCTCAGAGTCTCGCCGTCACGGACGGCGTCGCACGACACAAAATCGTCTCCTCGTCATCGACTCTTTCCACAGCGGAATACAAAAAAAAAATGGCACAAATGAGGATGCAAGAAATTTAATTAAAGTATCGAAGGAGGAAATCGTTGGATGCGATCGATAGAATTCGCGAATGGAGGAAGCGAAGTGAAGGGGTTGAGAGAGAGATATCGGGAGCGCGTGGATGGAACGCTGGTTGTGCCGCGGCTGCTGGTTGTCCTTGAAATATAGTCTCTCCGGTGGAGAGAAAGTGAGGAAGAATCGAGAGGGAACGTTACAGAGAGCCGAGCATTTTGCTCGGTGAGCCTGGCACGGAGTCTCCGCGGGTCGGGCGGGCGAGCGAGTGAGGGAGAGGAGGAAATAAAAGCGGCCCGATAGAGAGCGAGGTGAATAACGAATACGAGCAGAAGAGGAGGAGGAAGAAGAGCAGGAGTAGCCGAAGCTCGCGCGCGATTCCGCGCTGCTCTCGACGTTGCGTAACCCGAACCTCGCTCAACCGAGAGCTCGGAGTGGAGGAGCGGACGAGGCGGCGGCGGAAATAAAAAAAATAAATAAAAAAAAACGCAAAAACTAAACAGAACGACCGATAATCGGTGCAACGAGAGATCAGGGTACGAAGATGAAAATCATCGATAGCGGCGCGCAAGTTTTCACGAGCCTCGCGAGCTCCGGTCTCTCCCACCGATAGGAGGCTCGTATCTCGACGAGTCATCCGCGCACATCCGGAGGAGGGCGGAAGCGTCCGGGCTCGAAGCGATCGGGAGGTGGCGCGCGCAGGACAATAGAGGAACAATCGCTCCGCGGCCCGAACGAAGAACCGGAAGTGGCGCGCGGAGAACGGAAGTTGCGGGCTAGCCGGAGTTCGGCGCGAAGCGCGAACGAGATCGAAGAGTCGGGAGGCGAATCGGCGCTGCGAGGCGAAATCGGGAGACAAACGAGCGCCGGTGGCTTATCGCGGACAAGAAGAAGCTCCGGAAGTCGGAAGGTCCCAGGCGTGAGAGAGGCCTCGTGTCGCCGGAAGAGTGGGAAGAGTGTTGCTGGCAGGGCAGGCAGAAACCTCGCCGGGGTAATAGGAGCTCCTCTCGTTCGCCAGTCGGTCTCTCACCGCGATCGTCGTCGAGTGGTATAGTCGTCGAGTTAGACCGAGAGAGCCCCGGCACAGCTCGCCTCGACGACTTTTACTTCGCGCACACAGTGGCGGTCCGCCGTGCCCGAGAACCACCGCCGTTCCTGCCGCACCGCGGCGAGTTTCGTAAAGGGATTACAAAATCGTGTAGAAAGAGAGAGGAGCGCCTCGATTTTTTTTTTTTTTTTAACACACGCGAGAACGGCGAACGGCACACGTACAGGCGGCGAGCGGAGAAAGGAGGGATAAGAGGCGACGGGAGAAAGAGGAAACGAATCGACGGAGGTGACGAACGAGCGAGAAGGAGACTCGGGAAGGCGCGAACGGGACGGAAAGAGAGCCGCACAATCGGGCGAAAGTGAAGTCGCGCGCTCCGCCTGCGGTCTACCCCCTCGTGGTCTTTTCGTCCACACCGTCGTTTCGTCGTCATCGAGCCTCGCGTCGTTCGCGCCTCGCACGCGCATCTCGACGGACCGACGAAGTATTTTTTTTTTTATACGCGAATTAAACAACAAGAAACGTCTTATAAAATTCGTCTGACAAACGCGACAGTGATCGTTTATTTATCGAATCGATAGCGAAAGGATTATCGCGAGAGAGGCGAGGAACGAGTGGATTTCCGACGAAAGTGCGAGAAACTAAATAAGATTTTTTTTTTTTTTATCTCTTGTTCGGGTGAATTTCGTTGCGATTGCGAGGTGCGCGAACGTGCTGCGTTGGTTCTTCGTGAAAAAGAAGCATACAAGATCTGCGATAATCCGCTAGAGCGAGGATCGCAGCTGCTCGTCATCGATAGTGCTTTTCCTTGACAATAAATATATATATATATATATTTTTATATATTTATATATTGAAAAAAAATAAATATATACGTAGCGAGCGCCGCGCCTTTTCTTCACCTTGGAGTACTCTCGCTGCCGGAGCAGAACAACGCGTCGGGCAGCCGGAAGCGGACAAGAGGAGGAACGTCCCGCGAAGCGGCCGAGCGGCGAGGAGAGTCAGTGAGGAACGTGCGCTCGGTCGCGATCGTAAGTCGCCTCTGGCACTACTACGACGGGCGCGCCGGAGTATCTCAGGCCACGAGACGGGATTCACTCCTCCGCGGAGTTTACGCGCCCGCGCACTCGACAACGGAGCCTCCGCTCTCGATCGTGTCGTCCACTTCGGCATCGACGGATTTAAACGAACGTCCGAACGGCGCTCGAGAATTCGAAAATTCGAAACTTCGAAACACAAAAGTTTCGTCACCGATCGCCGCGATAAACTTCTGTACGTGAATATCGGACTGTACATAGAAGAAGGAAAAAACGTCTCTGGCGGCAAAGTGAAACTTCGAGTGTTACGTGTTCGCCAACATATATACATACAAATATTTGTATACGAATATATAAATACACGTACAAGCTCTCGGTGTATAAACGTAAATTCCCGAAGGCGCGCTGTTTCGTTATATCTGCGGAGTGTCGGAAGTTCGTGTGTGTTCTCCGTTTCGCGCAACTGTTTTAGCGCCGAAAGCTTTCGGATTGCCTGTAAAGCGCTCATAGCGGAAGAAAAAAAATATATTTTTTTTTTTTTTTGTAACTCCATCGAGCTCCCGGCCGTGACGATCTTCGTCGAGGTGCGTGCGAAGAAAAACCGCGCACGGACAGCGTACAACCGGCACGAACGTTCGTACCGGGTGCGCGCATGCGCATGTGTTTGTGTACGTGCGCGCGTTGAACGTGTATAGTTTGCACAGTGTGCCGAGAGTGTGTCGGGGAATTAAAAGTTCGCTTAAAAAGGTTAGCGGGATAAAAAAGGCTCGCGCGAAAGGATAAGAGAAAGGAATATAGGAGACTCCGGAGTCCTTGAGAGTAACCAGCGGGTAAAAGTGCTGCCGTTGCCGCTGCTCGGCTGTTCTGCCGCCGCGGCTGCGAGAACCGCGAGTGCCAGCCGGCTGACCCTGGGGAGCCCGGACCGACGGCTCGGGCGCGCTCGTATGAAGGAGCGAGAGCCAACCAGCCCCCTCCCTGCCGGCCAATCAAAGAAACTGAGAGAAAGGAAGAAAAATTAGAAAGAACGGAGTGAGAATTTTTTTTTTTTTAATACACATTTTCTTTCATCCCCCCCGCCGCCCCTCGTGAAGATACCTTCGTTCAATCTACGTGTATAAGTGCGCGTTGGAACATCTATACACAATATCGAGGTCTTTCTACCGTCGCGAAATTCTTCCCGATTCAAGGACCATTTCACGCTCCCCACTCTGCGGTCACGTGACTCACATAGGATATCCTCGATCGAAGTGAGGAGATAAGCGAAGCGGCGAAAGAAACGACGAGAAAGTGACTGATAAATATCGAGGGATAGAAGAGAAGTGGGAAGTGTTTCGAGTGCTTCGAGAGAGAGCCGATAAATCGTTGCGTAATCGATAGATTGGTGACCGAGCGCGTGTCTTCGACGGCGCTGAAGCGGCGAGGAAAAAATTAGAGGAGGGAAAGAAGAGGAAGAAAAGGGATAATAAAGAAAATTATTGAAGAGAGAATTTCCAACAAGTGTTGTTTCAATGTACGTCACGTGCCGACGTGTTGGGCCCCCCCGCGCGATCACCTGTCGCCGTGTACCGAGCATATCGTTACCAACGTCCTCGTCTTCGCCGCAGGACATTCCCAGTGTCGTGGAGATGCGTCGGGATTCGTCGAGAGAATCCTAATTAATAATCGATCTTTCGTCTGATACGCGGCGGACAGGCCCCCCTCCCCGCACCCCGCCCCGGAAGTCGACGATAAGGTCGTCAACGGGGTAGTCTTGGATTATTTTTTAAAAATACACAAAATATAACCGCTGAACGGATTTGACAGTGTGGAGGATCATACAAAACAAGGTTCGTAATGTTCGAGTTCTTTTTATTATACAATTAGGTTTAATCGTCGGTGGTTTTGTGGAGACAAAGTAAACACGGAAGGTATAAATGTCGGTGAGGTGTTAATTGCAGAAACGGGGCAAAATGGACTACGACGAAATTTTCAGAAAAATTAAGTTTTTCGAGACTTTCAGTGGGGCGAAATGGACTACGACGAAACTTTCAGAAAAATTGACCGCGAGACTTTCAGTGGGGCGAAATGGACTACGACGAAATTTTCAGAAAAATTTGCCGCGAGACTTTGAGTGGGGCAAAATGGAGAACGGCGACATTTTCCCAAAAATTAATCGCAAGACTTTCAGTGGGGTAAAATGGTCGCTCCGGAGATAAGGCGTATAATGAAGACGATTAGGTATCTCTTAAATCGAGACGATCCAAAGTACGTACAAACACGGTACTCCATTTTGCCCCACAAGAAATGTTTCTCGGAGGCTCGTAATATATAACGATAATAACGAATTAAATGTTATCGTTAGTAAACAGTCAATTCATAGTTCCGGACGCCTACGAAAGGTCTGTCATTTCTCGGCTGCCTCGTTTCATTCCAGTCTAGCCTATATATATAAACGCACCGGAGACGAATGAACGAAGAACGAGGAGAGGAAAGAGATGGGAAGGTCGCATCGGGCGAGAAAAAGAGGGAGATGAACAAAAAAAAAAGTCACAGACTCGTTGCGCACACGGTGCAAAATGGAATACCACGAAATTATTCCGGGAAATTAAATGTAACACTTTCGGAGACTGGGGTAAAATGGTCACTCCGGACTTAACACGTATAACGGACACGATAGGGAATCTCCTAAATCGAGCCGATCTAAAGAATCTCCGATTGCGGTTCCCGCGAGGCTGAGCGGTCCATTTTGCCCCACGCGAAATTTTTCTCGACCGCTCTTCACAATAATAATAACAAATCAAATTTTATCGTTAGTAAACAGTCAATTCATAGTTCCGGGCTCCTCCGAACGTTCTTTATTTCTGAGCTGCCTCGTTTCGTTCCAGTCTCGCCTATATATATGTATATATATATGTATATATATATGCACCCTCGTCGGATGGTTATGTTTCGGCCGTAAGCTCACCGGAGACGAATGAGCGAAGAACGAGGAGAGGAAAGAGATGGGAAGGTCGCGTCCGGGTAGAGAAAGAGGGAGATGAAAAAAAAATTAGAATCTCACACACACTCGTTATATTTATAAGTGTCGACGACCCTATAATCTCGACAACACGGTGAGTGATTTACGAATGACGTTTATCGCGAATCTCACGCGTTTGTTTCTCTCTCCTTCACACGCACATAAACACACACACACACACACACACACACAGACGAAATCCCCTCGATCTCTCTATTGCGAAGAATTTTTCTGAGATGAGTGTGTCACATCGGCAACCGTATCTCTTACCGGTGTTGCTTTAACGCTGGCCTCGACACGACTCGCTAGTCAAATGTGAAAAGGAGGTCGACTTCACCGAGACAATAGAGGACTATAAAAAAAAATCTTGATCCGATAAGATCATAGCTGATTATCGTGCTTCGAAAATCTACCGAAAGAAACCTTTGCCTTTTCCGAGCCGATATGCAATCACGAGGAAACAAGCTTTTCCATACTTTTCCGATCGACCAAGCGGGCACTGCAGATTCTTGCTCCGAAATGACTTTGAATTAATGGTTGAAAAATTACTTCATAAAATTAACATCTTTGTTTTAAAGAATGCATCGAAGTTTGCTCGCAGCAAAATAAATATTTCTACCACGTGAAAAATTTACTGATTGGGTTTATCGACTGTTTATTCATCTGGGGCAAAAGATCGATATTTCGATACCAAAAATATAGGTTTACATGTGCTCCATCCAAGTGACATCCACTTTGAAAATCTACTTTGAAAATCGTCCAGAAAATATCAAAATTGATCCCCAAATGAATTCACCAGTGATCTATAGATCATCGAGAAAATGCAACAGGTGCATCGGAGGGGGG
>JAPYZD010000779.1:0-32017 GCA_030522725.1 Ichneumoninae sp. B BG-2022a
CTTGAAAATTACGATTTTAAACAAATTTTAACACAAAGGAAACGAATAACATTTTGGGATCATTATTATGGACGAACAATCTTATCAGCATCTTTCATAAGCCTGATTTTTTTCAGAGTTTTATCCGATCGAGAAGTGTTTGTAATTCTCTTTTATTCCTCTCAAACTTAGGCGGCGTCAGTTATTGCGCTAGTACTACCTTAAATCGGTAGAAATACTTCACTTTAATTTCACTATAAAAGTACTTTAAATTCAATAATTTACTTTAATTTCGCTGTAAAAGTCCATTAAGATTTTATCACAATTGTGCATTAAATTGAATGTATCAGTTTTCACATAAAAACTTCCAGTCCGGTGCATTAAATTTACAATTTCTTTAAACGAGTATATTTATGTACTCTCGAACTATGTTGGATGATGACTCAAAGACAATTTAATGACCGTTTCGTTGTTTACAGGGACATCCGCCTTCCCTTCAGCACAATCCTGCGCAACCGCAGTAGCAGAGGCTCGCCAGTGGCGGTGGCCTCGTCCTGTGTTGAATAAAGAATAATCCGCAAAGAGATTGAGGATCGCGAGAAGAGGAACTAATAATTGACCAGTGCACGCTTCGTCGCCGTTGTCGTCCTGGTGTTATCAGGAGGAACTGGTCGCGTCGCAGAGACACCGACCTCTCGCAATAGGGAATTAAATGACGAAGAGAAGAGAAGGGAATCGACGAGAATATTGAGCGTACATACATGTATGCTCGCGTATGTCTCTGTATATTAATTACGCGGGAGAAGAGTATATATTATAAATATATATACGGGGTATGCATGCGTCGAGATTGATAATCGAGAGTGTAATAGAGAGTGTTCTCATTGTTTTGTATCCGACTTGACTTATCTCTCGTTTGTCTTTTCGTGATTTCCTCCCTCTCTCCTCTCTCTCGCTGGGTGAACAAAAGTCGAGTATAAAAAAGAGCCGCTTTCGTTTGTACGCGCACCGCGAATAGAGGAGTGGTATTGTTGACGAAAAAAAAGAAAAAAAACGTAAAAAAAATTATCCGCGTACCGGCATCTATGACAATAAATAAGTATTATTCGTAAATGGTGTGAACGGAACGAGGTGAGCCGCGCGGTGCACGGGACGAGAAGGGCAACATATATTGTATTATACATATAATTTTCTTCGAACATATCAGAAGCGAGAAGTTGTATTTTTCTTCAAGTTTTTTTTTTATTTTTTTTTTTCTTAAGTCATCGGGAATCGTTCACCACCTACATTGGAACTGTAGAGTGGAAGAGACACGCGTCCCGGTAGATACGGAGAGAGGGAGGGGCTGGGATTTACGAGGGAAAAGAGTTTTTTTTATTCTTCAACGACGAGAGACTCTTGGGCGATGAGCGCGATCCGTTCAAATTAAATATTTGAAAAGTTAACAAAAAAAAAGAAGAAAAAAGAACAAAAGGCATATTACTATAGTCGTGGTCTTACCGAGAGGAAAGCATGCGCATAGTCACGGATGGCAGAGAGGATGAAAAATATAAAAAATAATAATAAAAAAACGAATAATACTGCTCTAAATATAAATAAACTACGGCGGCTTGAAATTATTTTTATAAATAGCGAATGAAACACGAAAAAAAAAATACTACGCGATAATGATGGTTCCTCTTTCGATGATATACATAAAAAAAAACAAAAGGGAGTGTGCGAGTCACGAGGGTAGACGAGAAAAAATATGGCGAATTTAACGATTGTGCGAGAAAACTAACAGCCACATATAATTAATAATACGAACAAAAGGGGATAGCATCTACTCTACATACCTATAGTATAAATGATTAACGGAGATGATTAAAAGAAAAAAAAAAATCGATGACGAGGGACGATCCTAAGACTTTTACTACCGAGTGAAGAAATTGTCCCATAGCGATTTTTTCGACACCCTCGAGAGAATGAAAATTTATCCCCTCCCCCCTCCCCCCCCCCACCGAGAGTCCCTTGTTCACCGCTAAACACACGCCACGCGAAAAATTCGTACCACGAGAGAAGCGCCCCCGAATAATCCTAAACGACAAGAAGCAACAAAATGATTATACTTGAATCTTGTATTACCTGTGTAACACACTCTACGATTCGTTGAGTTTACATTGTAGAGCGCGATAGTTAGGTCGATAAACGTGATGAGAGAGAGAAAGAGAGTGCGAGTGAATGTGATTTGAAGAGTGAACGAGAACGGGTTGAGAGCGATCGAGTGAGTGAGGTAAAACGTGTAACGGTTGTACATAAAGATTATTAAGAATACGAAAAAAAGAAGAAAAAAAAAGAAGCCCCGAGGCATTCACTGTCGTCGTTCGAGAGTTAGCCCATTGTTATTTGTAACGGAACGGATTTTGTTCCGAGCGATATGCGTTGATATTGGGCAAGAATGATCCGGGCATTTTTTTCTTTTGTCGAGCCAAGCGCGTTCGTCACCGCGGTCGCGCGAGAAACGCGTACGCGACGCAAATGCAATTGCATTTTATTACCGACGTAAAACGACGCCTCTGCATGTTATTGCGGTAAAAAAAAATAATAATGATTGGCACTCAATGCAGTTGCAATTGCGACGGCTCGGTACTTTTCTCGCGCGATCGTCGGCAGAGCGACGGCGCGAGGATGACTCGAGGACAGAGGAGCTCTCGTAATCGATCGTTCGCGACAATATTAGTTTGTATTTGTACATAATAGTGCCGTGGGCTTTTTTTTCGTCAGCCTCTAAACAAACAAAAAAAAATGCGAGAACCGCGCGTCGTGCGGATGACGGTGGTTTCGGTGATAATTAGAAAAGAAGATCGTCAATACATCCTCGTGCTCGAGTCGGGATCCCGGGATAAGTTTGCAAGATAATAAAAATGCTGCGCATCGACGAAATGTACAAAACGATAATATATCTGCATAAAAAAAACAGTAAGGGACTGGCGATTGAGTGAGGCAATCAAAAAGTGGAATATAAATTACACGATAAGAGGAAATAAATTGATCCCTGGATTCGATGGCTTCGGCGTGAACGATCGTTGATCCTAGAGTCCGGACGAGGGCGTTTGAAATACGAGAGAGTCGAATGTCGTTGGAACACGCGCGAAGAATGATAACGCGAAACGGAACTGGACAAACAGCCACACGAGGCGCAGTTTTAAACAAAATGAAAAACAAAAAAAAAACAAAAAAAAACGAAGAGAAAAAATTTACTATAAAAATTAAACAAATACCATCCAAGTCACATACACACACACACACGCGAACATAAACACACTCATGAGTACACACACATGTTCAAAAAAACATATCTCGCGCATAATTGTATATATTTAACGGTTGAAAGATAAATCGAAAGAGAGCATAGACGAGGATAAAACGACAAGCGAAGGCGGATCGGTGACGCATGCCTAAACAATTACCTATTTACGATTATCATTACGGCGATGAGGAGATGATGATGACGATTATTACAAGCCCGTATTGTCAGACGTTCATTATTATTCACTGTCGATTTAATTTTATTATTATCATTATTTAGTTACTACCGATTAATTAATTATATCGATCAGGTTCTATCGTCATTACGAAGAGGATTATTATGACGCGAGGAATAAGAGGAGGACGATACGCTGAGAATGCAAGGGACATTTTTGTTTGTTTTTTTTTTTTTTTTTTTTTTATAAACGAAAATATAGCTCAACGATGTGTACCCAGTTGCCATGTATTTTAATTTATTTAGATTCTTAAATAAATTTTATTGAAAAAACCAATATGTATGTCTCTCGTATGTATTTTTGTTATTTTTATTTTTTTCAAAGTTCGCTTCATTACATCCCGAGTTAAGTGGATAGTTGATCTCTTCAATTGAGTCGCTTATTGACGTTGAATAATAAAACGAAAATTAACGTCAATCACCGACCCGATATTCCTGCGGGAAAAACAAAATGACGGCCCGACAGCACCGAGAACTCGTAATTGCGGTCTCGTTTGTCGCGTGCCTGTAATTGCACTTGCCTTATTCATTATAAAACATCTTCATGCACGTTCGGAGCCAAAAAATTATCGAATGACTTTGGCGTTCCTCATCGCTTGATTGGCGTTTCATTTGCCGCACGGCCGTGTAATTGTACATATCGCTAATTGTCGTACACGCATGCGCGAAAAAAAAATAAGAAAAAATGCAATTGTTCATGCATTTTTCGAACGGCGTTCCGGAACTTTCCGCTATTGGTACTCCACTTTCGTCATCGTTAAGCGAGGACATTTGAAAGTAGCGAGTAAGGCGCGTGCCTCGGACAGGAAAGATAAATAATCATTTAATTCGCTATTTGTGTGTCCGGCGTCTGCGTGGCCTCGTCGGGTCTCGCGCTGTGGAGCGATGGAACACGAACGTCGGAACGGGATTAATTAAATAAATAAATTAATTAAATGACTATTCACGAAAGTAATTTTTTTTTCTTTTTCTTTTAATTGTACGTTCCGTACTATCCGAAGCGATAAAAATGTAATTAATCGTATCGTATACACATCAAATTATTATTCTACTTTACGCTATAAGTTACGTCTCACTATAGTCGAAACTCGCCCCACATACAGCAGCGAGGATTTCCATACTTGTCTTACATCCGCAATTGCCTATTCAAGCTAATCCTTAAATTTATTGCAATTCAATTGGCTATTAATATTATTTCGTTCGTTCAGTTTAAGGTTGACAATTAAAACCGGATTTTGGTCGAGCGCGACCGCAGTCGCGAGATTCGCCTCGCCACAGTCTTCGAGTGTAGCAACACTCAGTCGTCGCCCACGAGGTTGCGACACCGTCGCCTTGGAGCGCCTCGTTTACAGAATTGCAACTCAGCGAGTGAATTACCGCGACCCTTGGCACGACACGCACGTTTCCCAATCTCCTTGAGAGATCCTTAAATCTTCCTTGCCGAATGCGAAACAAAAACCCGAAACTAGATTTTTGTTTATTTTAAACTTTGGAGAATATTAAAAAAAAAAATGTTGCCCAATCCCCCGTTCAGAATGCTTCTCGACTGACTTGACCAACTTATTTTATGCGTCGCCTCGACGCGAAGGTCTCCCGATGGTTATATCGTTTGGCAATCTTGCGTCGAGCTCACGAAATTACGCGCGAAGATGCTTATCAGCTTCTCATTTTTTTTAGATGAACACAACGGCGTCGCCCAAAACAGGTTAGTGTTCTCAACTTCTTTCCTAATACGTTTTTTATCGTGTTTCATTTCACGTCCCGTGTCGCTCGGGGTGAGACTCGATGGATTGTCAGGGAGATCGGCAAATTTTTTTTCTTCTCCGATGCTCTCGACCGTTCCAATCGATTATTACTCTTATTACTATGCTTCTTTTTCATCGTTCCGAATTTTGAGGTTACCTCGTCGATGAGCCGCACGGGCCATTGTGCGGCGTGTCTCTAACTTTCATTAAGGTAGTGCTAGCGCAATGACTGACGCCGCCTGAGTTTGAGAGGAATAAAAGACAATTACAAACACTTCTCGATCGGATAAAAATCTGAAAAAAATCAAGCTTATGGAAGATGCTGACAAGATTGTTCGTCCATAATAATAATCCCAAAATGTTATTCGTTTCCTTTATGTTAACCTTTTTTTTATTACAATTTTCAAGTATTAGATAAAATTCTGAAAAAATTCATACGTCTTCAGAAAAATTAACAAATCATTTTCGTAATAAAAAAAAATTTGGTTGCCGGGTAATTTGTTGCACAATTTTTTTTTCTCTAATTTGTTGTGAACATTCTGAAATTATTATTATGCACGAACAATCTTTTCAGCACCTTTTATATGCTAGAATTTTTTCAGATTTTTTTCTCATCGAGAAGTGTTCGTAATCTTTGTCTTTTCTCTCTCGAATTTAGGCGGCGTCAGTCATTGTGCTAGTACTACCTTAAAATGGATACTCGTGCGAAAAACGCTTTCTTAACTCGTGTGATTGCAACTCGCATATAAAACTCACACTCGTCAGAAAAAGTTTTGTCGCACTAGTATCGTAATGTACTATTATTTCACTCGGTGGGAAAATGGCGATTTTTTGGCACGGTTCGCAAGGTGCGAAAACCCCCATTTTCACACCTTGTAAAATAAAATTTTATCGGATACTCGTCAGAAAAAGTTTTTTCGCATTCGTATCGAAATGTACTATTATTCGAGATGCGTCTCGTAGAGCGAAATTTCGGTAACAGCCAGTGGTGGGAGAAAGCGGTAGCTTTCGAGCGGATGGATGTGGACGAAGGAGAGTAGCGTACGTGCTGCCGTTTGCCAGTGACGTTGCGACTATCCGACACAATGACTCAATTAAAATTCGGTTTCGGACTCCCACAGCAAAGACCTGTTGTTTCAATTCTCATAAATTCCATACGGGATTGAAACGATGAAATGTCGCATTGACAGTCTTACCGTCTCGACATCTCCTTGACAGTCTTTCAATGTCATATGGAATTGTAAGAATTGAAACACATTTTTCCCTTGGCAGCCCGCACATTTATTTTTCAGTGTGGAGATAGAGATGTGACTTGAAAAGGGTTAAAACTATGAAATGGCAAGAACTTTTGGGCGATTCTTCGACGCCTACCCAACCTGTGCTTCAATTTTACCTTCAATTCTCACAATTCCATACGAGACTAAAACGATAACATGTCGCCTGGACAGTCTTACCGTCTCAACATTGCCTTGATAGTCTTTCAATATCATATGGAATTGTAAAAATTTAAACTAGAATTGAAATACATTTTTTCCCTTGGCAGCCCGCACATTTATTTTTCAGTGTGGAGATAGAGGTGTGACTTGAAAAGGGTTGAAACTTTGAAATGTCAAGAACTTTTGGGCGATTCTCTGACGCCTACCCAACCTGTTCTTCAATTTTACCTTCAATTCTCACAATTCCATACGGGACTGAAACGATAACATACCGCATTGACATGTTACCGTCTTAACCGTCTTACCGTCTTAACATCTCCTTGACAGTCTTTCAATATCATATGGAATTGTAAGAATTGAAATACATTCTTTTCCCCCTGGCAGTCCGCACATTTATTTTTTAGTGTGGAGATAGAGGTGTGATTTGCAAAGGGTTAAGCAATGAAATGTCAAGAACTTTTGGGCGATTCTCTGACGCCTACCCAACCTGTGCTTCAATTCTACCTTCAATTCTCACATTTCCATACGGGACTGAAACGATAGCATGTCGCATTGACATGTTACCGTCTTAACCGTCTTACCGTCTCGACATCTCCTTGACAGTCTTTCAATGTCATATGGAATTGTAAGAATTGAAATACATTTTTTCCCTTGGCAGCCCGCACATTTATTTTTCAGTGTGGAGATAGAGGTGTGACTTGAAAAGGGTTGAAACTTTGAAATGGCAAGAACTTTTGGGCGATTCTCTGACGCCTACCCAACCTGTTCTTCAATTTTACCTTCAATTCTCACAATTCCATACGGGACTGAAACGATAACATGTCGCCTTGACAGTCTTACCGTCTCAACATCTTCTTGATAGTCTTTCAATATCATATGGAATTGTAAAAATTTAAACTAGAATTGAAATACATTTTTTCCCTTGGCAGTCCGCACATTTATTTTTCAGTGTGGAGTTAGAGGTGTGATTTGCAAACGGTTAAACCATGGAATGGCAACAACTTTTGTGCGATTCGCTGACGCCCACCCAACCTGCGCTATCATTCGTTCCAAACGCTTCCGTTGTTACATCGTCTTACCGATTTTTACCCCGTATCCCTGATCCTCGTGTGTGCGTCTACGCGTGTGTGACTCAATCTATCACGTTCGTTCACATTGCGCAATGTGAATTCACTTAAAACCGCAAAATGGCAAGAAACTTCAGGACAAATGGCTCGGACCGTTGAATCCTCAACCACTCATGAGCTTTTTTTTGAGGGTCCAGTAACCCACGATCCTCAGAACCACGAAATTAACCAATAGAATAACAACGTCAAGCCAGAACGTTCCATCGATCATATACAGGTCAGTCATGAGAGTTTCCGGTGTTCTGTAGTGACAGTACAGCTCGGTCGGTGGGCACGCGAGTTTCTCGCGGTTGTAGCCGTAAACCGCTTGAACGAGACCGTCGAGAGAGTAACGCAGATAGCTAAGATAAGTTAGGTAATACATAAAAATCGGCATGTCCTTGAAGAGAGCGAGAAAACCGCAGAATACTAGCATAACAGCGACGGATATGGCACCGATGAAGGTTCCGTTTATGGGATTTACCAGTGTACCAACGACGAGGCCGAAGCTCTCGGCGACGAAGGTCGTGAGAATCGCCATCACGAGAAACATGGCGAATCTCTGCCAGTCGAGCGGCTGACTGGTCAAGAAGTACGACATCGACGTGTTAACAATGGCGAAGAGCATCTGAATCGGCAAATTAGCGACGAGAAACGCTATGTAAAATGTTCTCAGCTGATACCAGTTGTTGAACTTTTCCTTCCGCAGAACCGGCAGTTCTGAGGGAAACTTGAGAACGGCCGGCATGACGCTGGTGTAACATAGATAAACGATCGTCACGAGCAGGAAACCGATGTTGTTGAGGCTCTTTGAACCGTCGACCCCCGACTCGACGAACAACACTCCGAGCAGCAGGCCGACCAGAAAATGAAGTACGAGCTTCAGATGAGTCGTCGTCCAGTCGCGGTAGAGTTGGATGCCGCAGCGATTGAAGAGTATCCAAAATCTGGTCAACTCCGACGGTGGGTTGATGAGAATGGTGGCTTTGCCCTCGTAATTGTGGTCCCTAGGGATGGCGTTCACGGAGTACATGTGGCATTTGGCCGGGGCGATTGCGCGCCAGGATCTGGTGCCGGAGGCCGCGAGGGACAGTTGCTCGTTGAAGTTGCCGTACTCCTTGCTGACGACCTCGATCATGTAGTCGGCCGGATTGTGGTACTGGGGGCAGACGAGGCCGAGGCTGCTGAAGTACGGGACGGTGTTCGTCGCCGCGCCCTGGTAGAGGCAGTGACCGGAAGCCAGGAGGTAGACGTGATCGAACATCTCGTAGATGGCGGCGCTGGGCTGGTGTATCGTGCAGACGATGGTCCGTCCGCCTCTGGCCAGCGTCTGGAGCATGGCTATGCACTGGAGCGACGACGACGAGTCCAGGCCGGAAGTCGGCTCGTCCAGGAACATCACCGGCGGATTGTCGACGAGCTCCAGAGCGACGCTCAGCCTCTTCTTCTGACCGCCGCTGAGTCTGTCGCATCGCGTCTCCTTGGCCTTCAGGAGGTCCAGCGTCTCGAGGACGTCGTCTATCACCATCTGCTTCGCCTTGCGGTTGAGGCTGTTGCCCAGCTTCAGGTCCGCCGCCATGGTCATCACTTCGCTTATCGTGAACAGCGGGTGAAGCTGATCGTCCTGCTGAATGTAACACGACTCCTTGCGGTACACGTGCAGACCCTGCTTGCCCTGGGCGCCGAGGTAGTTAATGCTGCCGGAGATGTTGTTCTTCTGAAAGCCCGTCAGGATGTTCAACAGCGAGGACTTTCCCGCTCCCGATGGTCCCATTATTGCGGTCAACTCGCCGGATTTGAAGAGACCGCTCACCCCTTTGAGAATCGGCTTCAACGGACGACGGAAACCGGCGCTCACGCCGTAGGCGAGGTTCACGAACTCGATGTCGATCGTGTGGGTCTCCGGGAGATTCAGCACCACTGCTCTCTGGTAGGAAGTCATCTTTTTTTTTTTCGTCGTCCAATTTTCCAGTGGGCTTCAACTTTTTGCCTGTGCGACCGGTCTCGCAGCTTCGATGCTGCGGATGTGGATTTATTTTTTGTTCCTCACATGAGAGTCTGCGGTCCAGTGATTTTTCTGACGGCAACGATCGCCCAAGGCGAGGCAACGTGCGGAGTGTTTTGTCACGTTGAAACGAATCCTTCGTACCTCTACGACACCTGCGCACACTGGGTATAACGGTCGGTGACTGCCCACGACATTATAGGACTTCTTTCTTTTCTCGCTACTTTTCTTGCCGAGCTTCTGAGAAGTTTGATTTTTTTTTTCCTTTTCGTCGTCGGAGTGCGACGCCTCGTGCGGCTGCCGGTCGGCTCACGATTTTCCGAGCCTCGACCGGTTACGTAAATGATATCAAAGCAGCTGTGCGGCTGGCGACGTAACGCTGTCCCTCCTAGTTGCGTCGGCTGTTCCGCCTTCCCTCTATTCGTCCGCTCTGGGGTCTCTTTGGTACCGACGATTTTCCCGATTGGATCTGCAAACAACGAACGATAGTTCAGTTAGACCTTCTCAGATGACAATAAAAAATAAATTAATTAAATTAATTAAATTAATTTAATTAAATGTTTGGCCTAATGAAGACAAGAGCGATGAATGTTTCAATTGCCTGTCTTAGGAAATGTTCAGTGCGACATCGTTTTAACTAGTCGTCCATACTCCGCGGGTGAAAAAAATCTGATGCCGTCTCATTGTCATATTAGCGTCGAAGGATATTATACGCCTGCCGCAGTTGTGTCAATTTTTTATTACGTAACGATATAATAGCAGAGCACGTGCATGCGGGAATTCCGGTGTCTGGCATCACGTATATTACGTTACGCATTCGGAGACTTTAATTTTGTTTTCTTGGCTATTCTCCGCGCTCTGCAAGCCGTAGCGTCTGCAATCGGGAATCGATGGTATAATTTTTTTTACTTCCTCATAGAGGAAATTATGTTTTCGTAATTTTTTTTTCCTATCGATTTGTAGGGACGTGGATTTTAACTCTTGTATTTTAACTCTCGTACTTTAACTCTTGTATTTTAACTCTCATACTTTAACTCTTGTATTTTAACTCTCATATTATAACTCTCCTATTTTAACTCCCGTATTTTAACTGTAAAGTAGTAAAAAAAACAGCGACACGTGCCGTGTTTATCTGTCGTCCGAACAGATTGCTTAGTTACTGAGTTACGCTAAATACTAATTAAATTGGTCGCAGATATAAAAAAAAATGTAAAGATATATATCGAGCTTGTTCAGAGGAGTGTGACTATGTCAGAGCTACTCAGCCGTGCTCAATCGTCCGAGGACATAAAATCAATGACTCCTCCGGTGCATCGAACATTGAGAAAATGCGAGTAGAGACGAAAAAATTAAAAAGAATTTTTTCTCGGCAGCGGTGAATATTAATGGGGCGATGGTGACATGACTGGAAATACCGGTGCACCGGGACCCGAGAGGGTATAAAGTTCTGGGGACAAGCAATGAAACGTAGATACGTCGGTATTTTCAGTCTTTTGTTTTGTTTTTTGTTTGACTCCCTCGACTGCTTCGATAACGATATGCAATTTCATGCTAGCTGGTCAGCGCCGCATAAAAATATTCAAACGCGAACGTTGTCCATCACAGAAGTCGCTCCGAACAACACAATAGCGTAGACGAGTTGAATTTTAAATAATAATAATAATTTTTAAAAATTGATATTCCGTACCGATCGCTTTGAGAATTATTCACTCCGCTTTAAATTTTCTGGTTATCTTTGATCGTCCGTCGTATTTTCATGAACATGCTGTTCATGAATCAATCAAACAAACGGAAAGGAACAAGTGAATTTAAACGCTATGCATTGATAGCGTTTAAATTAGTTGCGAGCAATCCTTTTGCTTTGTAAATGATTGCAGTAGGAAATATGATGCTTACATTTTGTTCATTACAATTGCAAGTTTTTACTTATTCCTGAAAAAATGCAATTTTTTTTACTTCTTTTAATTGCAATATTCAAATCCCTCCATGGCGAATTTCAAGTCATAATATACCGGATATTATGAAATAAAAAAAAAGCTATCCAATGACAAATAATTATCGACATTTCTCGGGTTATCTTTGATCGTCTACGACAGACTTAAATTTTTTCATTGCAATTGCAAGTTTTTACTTATTCCAAAAAATTCCATTTTTTAAACTTTTTTCTCAAAAATTGCAATTTTTAAACGTTTTTCTCAAAAACTGCAATCCATTTTTTCTTTTTTTAATTGCAGTTTTCAAACCTCTCCATCGCGAATTTCTAGTCATAATAATTCTACCGGATATTATGAAATAAAAAAATGTCTATCCAATGACAAATAATCACCGACGTTTCCCGATTTATCTTTGTTCATATGTCGTATGTTCGTGACGATAGAAGCAATCGGCAAGATCTGCCGTTCGCGAATAAATCAAACAACGCAAAGGCTGCAACTGAATTAACATTCCTCTTGCTTTGTTACAATAAAAATTACAATTTTTTACCTTTTCCTAAAAAATTGCAATTCAATTTTGTTTTCATTGATTGCAATTTTCAAGTCTGATCGTGGATTTAAATCTACAATAATCCTACGCGATATTACGAAAACAAAAAAAAATGCTATGCAGTGACACACGATCACTGACAGTTTCCGTGATCTCGTTAAATTTTCTTTCACTTGAAGTATGAGCGATGTAGTCATTGAGGCCGCGTGACTCCAGCACTATGTATTCGAGAGTGTTAAACGGCGTTATTCATTAAACGGACATTATCGGCCCGTTGCGTCAGCGATTTCCGATCGTTTTCCCGTCGCTATCGCGTAACGCAAACATCGACTCCGCTTCGTTCTCGTCTTCACTTCACTAATTTCTGTGACCGCGCGTTTGGACATTTGTCACACATACATGGCATTCCGTATCGCTCCGTTTTTCTTCCGGCAACAAGGCGATTCGATTTAGCTCGCGTTTCATATGCACGCAGTTTTATTACACTGCAAAATTCTTGGGAATTTCGATGAGATAATCTTCGACGAGGATTAACGAGGTCACAACGTCAAATTGCTCTCATAAAAATTGCGATATGTCAAACATAATCAATTATGTAATTCAAGCATCTTTACTTTCAATATTTTTTTAATATAAATTTTCAATCGTACGATAAACGCAAGAATTCGCACGAACGCATCGATACTCATTTTTGGGTGATCATTTTCAGCGAGGCAATTTTTTAGCTAATAAATTGGCCCATAATCGCGACGACAAAAAACAAAAGTATGCAGAAACATTTTCGATTCTCGGTTCATTGATCGTGGATTTTTATAGTTGACGGGACAAAAGTCAACACGGTGATAAATTAATAATTTTTTTACGCGGCTGATGTTAACGGAACGTCACAACGAACACTGTTAGAGCGTGGCTTAATATAGTGTCAAACATAATGCACTTGGAAAGTACCAAACCACAAGGATTTTTATAGTCTGCCGGGTAAAAGTCGAGACGGTGACAAAGTAATCATTTTTTTTAGACGGGTGATGTTAATGGAACGTTACAACAGACACTGTTTAAGCGTGACAAAACAATTAAATACACTTGGAAAGTAAAGCCACTGTTGTTTTATAACACGGCACAACTGTCCTACATATTTGGACTTTGATGCCTTACTACTTGATTTATTCCTGGTTTATCAGTGTCGACTGCATTTGTCGGACTCAAGCCGAGCGAAAGTCTAAGTTTAGTAATCCCTCGGATCATTAACCTAAAAAGTTTAGCGACCCCTAACTATCACTATACTAGAACGTTTAGTGATTCCTAACTATCACTAAACTAAAACGTTTGGTGATCCCTAACTATTGTTAAACTAAAACGTTTAGTGACCCCTAACTATCATTAAACTAATAAATTTAGCGATCCCTAACTACCACTACCCTAATAAATTTAGTGATCCCTAAGTATTACTAAACTAAAAATATTAGTGATTCCTAACTATCAGTAAACTAATAAATTTAGTGATTCCCAACTATCGCCAAACTAATAAATTTAGTGATCCGAGGGATCACTAAACGGTTTACTCAAGATCGCTTCACAAGTTCATTGAAGATTTTTGCACGATCAAAAACAAAAAAAAAACATAAGCAACGAAATAAAAGCAATCGCATTTACTGGTAATTGTTGTGTGTACAGCTCCATGAGTACATCGAACGCGGTGTTGAGTTCGCGAAGGAATGCCACGAAAGGACCGCGACAGCGATTCTGGAAAGATAAGCAGAAACTTGATTCCAAGCTCAGCAAAGGATTGGACTCTGACGTGCGAATATTTTCAAGTTAATGTAACCAGACTTTTCATCGGACAAAACGGAACAGCTCGTTCTAGATTCAAGGACATATTTGCTCGGTAGGTATCTGGACTGATCGACAATGCATGAGCCGCCGATTATAATAAAACCACAGGTACGATTTTAATTTGCTAATCGCTCCCTAAAAATTTGTGAATTTTCAACGAATCACGAATATTCTTTGCGAAAAATTCATTTTCACAAAATTAAAAAAAAGAAAAAACGTAACGAACGGTGTGAAGTTCCCCTTCTCCAAGATTCACCTTAATCGCTCAAGTCGTCCTCGAGTCTCAAGGTCACGAAATCTGCAAATTTATCACACATGCACTCACACACTTCCGGACGCCAACGAAAAAATTGCGTTTTTTCAAAGTTTCAGACTATTTCAACAACCCCAACATAAACATTTTTTATTTGATTTTTTTTAATGAAGCTTCCGTTTCTATCTTCATCGTCAGCGCACTGATAACAAAGTACAGTTGAATCAACTAAGATTCGGGTAGTTCAAATAAATATTTAGTTGGTCGAACAACATATTTTAATGACTCAAAAATATTTTGGTGAAATCAACAAAAAAAATTGTTGAACCAACCAATTTTTTTGGTGTACCAACAAAATATTTAGTCGAACGACCCTACCCGAATCTTAGTTGATTCAACCCTATTTTTTATCAGTGCGATGATGAGAGCGTGCGAGCTGGTATTTCGTCGCCAACACATTCATCAAAACCCTTCGACAACGAGCGTCGACGGACCGAGTGACGATTCAACAAAATCAACTTAATCTATCTATGGTTCAAAAGTAATCACCTGCAAAGAAACGCCGCTGCGACCGACAAAACGAGTCACTAAAAACAAAAATAGTTCCAACTCGCGAGAACGAGTCTGGATTCTGCGGGAGTGTTGGACACGTTTGTTTCACGACGACGGGACACTAACTAATGTAACTTCTGATCGTAGAGACGATGACGGCGGCGCCGCGTACACAAGCCCTCCCTCCATCTTCCGATACACCTTTTCGCTTTCTTCCTTTTTCCGGCTATCGTTCGGGATACGCGCAGCGAAGCGTATACGAGAAACCAGTTTTTGCACCACTCGTCAAGTTCCCCTCCCGAGGTCGACCGTGGGCCCGGGAATTCCTTTTTTTTTTCTTCCCCCGTGGGTTCTCGCTAATCCGCGAAGGTAAGCCAGTTACCGGATAGAAAAATCTCGCGGAGTCGACGATTTTGCGTGGTAATATTTTTTTGTTTTTTTTTTCCTTTTCCAAGTTTTTTGTTGTTGCGCTGAACGATTTTCAATCGCACCGTTGAATCTTTGCTGTTGGCACTTTTTTACGCGGATCGACGAGAAATTGCCGACGACGGCCGAAGAATTCGGGTTTTCTTCGGATTCGACTAAGGCTGCTCGGTCTCGTTGCTAAAACTCAGAGCTTCCACTGGCGATTCCCCGCTCCATTTCGCGGTTGGTCCGTACCAAACGGGGAACGAAGCGCGAACGGAAGGTAAGGCTGCACAGGCGGAGCACGTGCGTGCTTTTTTTACACTCTATTCAAGCCCGATCTCCAGGAGTCGCTCCGATTGCTTCGGCTTCGATGCGGTTTCCGGTCTTCCCGGTTGTTCGTGTTATCCGGGCCATTCGGCAGCCGCGGTCCAGAGAATCCATTTTGGGACATACAGTAGAACCTCGATTATCCGGACACCCATTGTCCGAACCCTCTATTATCCGAACTGCCGCTGGTTCGCATAAAGTTTCCATTATCCGAACAATTGCGCGAAATTCTCGTATTCTTACATTGTTGCGCGCCAATGCATTGTTGCACGCTGTTCTCAGCCGAGCAAATACGCACGCATTCAAAATTTATTTTCGTTAAGGAGGTTGGAGCGAGTGGTGTTCATTTTGCCTAAATTCGAGAAATTCGGGCAAGAATTGCAAACACTTCCCGATGTTATAAAAATCTGAAAAAAATCATACTTATAGGCACTGAAAAGATTCATTTTGCATAATAATAATTTCAAAATGTTATTAACGAATTGTTGAAAAAAAAATTGTTCATCAAAATATGTGGTAACTCAACTTTTTTTTTATAAAAATGATTCGTTCATTTTTCAGAACACGTATGAATTTTTTCAGATTTTTATCTTTATTTTGATTTTTCTTGTTTTTTACATGGAAAAATGTGCAAAAGTCAAAATAAAGATAATTCTTGCCCGAATTTTTCGAATTTAGGCGAAATGAACACCACTCGCTCCAACCTTAATCTCGTAACTGGTCTCGTAACTGGTCGTAGTTTAGTGCGTTATGGTTTCAGCGTCCAGTCCTTCGACCTCTAAGCGTATGCAAATGTACTTACGCCGGAAAATCGTACGTGTATTGTAAATATTGATCACAGGTCATTCCCTCGTTGCGATTCTTCAATTGTACCAATATCTACAGCGTCCTCGACCAAATAAGGAAAAAATTCAATGAGGACGACAATCGGAGCTCTCTTGGGAGGGTCCGCGGTCTATCGCAAAGCGAGCTGTCGATGACCCAAACGACTGATGGACTTTGGATGTTACTGTGTTTCCCGTCAATACTTTTTTTATTATATTATATCGGTGGATTTTTCCTATCGAACGTTGTTTTCCAGATATTGAAACTTGGTATCATCCAAACGGTGACCGGTGCAAATTAAGTCGGATAATCGATGCTCTCCTATACTTCTCCGCTTCTACAGTGTTTCCTTCAGATCTTTGAAGCTTCAATTATAGTTCAGTTATTTCTGCAAAAAAAAAAAAAAAAAAAAAAACTCCATTACTGCAAAGCCAAGAAACAGTAATTACTTGACAGTGATCGTCGAAAGGTCAATCGCAACAATAAGTGGCCAAACGCCATTGGGCAATTATCGCTTGAATTACGTGACCACAAATTGTAATTCCACCTGGAATTACCCCTCTGCGATTAAGTTAGAACAGCGGTTAAGATTATTTCGACTGCACGGTAAAAAAAATTTGTATAAAATTTAATGTACCGTACTGGAAGTTTTTATGCAAAAACCGTTATGTTAAATTTCATTTCCAATTGGTATGAACAATTAATGTTCAGTGCATTAAAAACATTGGAAATACTTTATTTTTAATAATGGACTTTAATTTTATATAAAAGTACTTTAATTTCAATAAAAAACTATATTCATTTCTCATCAAAATTTCACATTTAATTGAATGTACCAGATTTTGCATAAAAACTTCCAGGCCGGTACATTAAATGTACAATTTTTTTACGGTGTCCACTGTAAAAAAATGTTCTACGAATATTAATGAACGGTATTGGACATTTTTGTACATAAGTTTTTTTTCACTCTATACGGTGTTTCAGAAATTTCAAGCACATGCGCGGTGCAATTTTAATGAAAACTTTTATAAACTTCAGGACAAAAGATTCGTAATTTTAATATCTGGTATTTCAATTTTACGAAAACGTGCATCAACGTCCAATTAACGTAAGTAACGTAAACAAATTTCAAGTTCCAGTAGGGGAGAGAGAGCGGCAAAAATTATTGGAAAAATTGCGCTTTTAAGATCGAAAATTTCCAATAATTTTAGAACGCCTGATCGATGCATGCCGATTGTCTGTCCCGTTTTGCCCCACCGTCCCATGTTGCCTCGCTCGGCTACATCGTCTATACGATTTATTTTTACGGTGCGCGTTACGGAATCGCAGACACACGTCGATACATTGCGCAAACATATTCCCCCCTCCCACGCCCTCGATAATTACTATCGAGGAAATGATTTATCCCCGATCGTCGAACCGGCAGCGATAATATCACAGCCACGATAGTTGGCTGTATAATTTGTTGCAAAAAGTTTTATGTGTGCGTCTCTCGGCGAGGGAAGGGAGGGGGGATGGCGGAATGTGCAAAGTGTTGCGTGTCGTCGACGAGGTCGGGGATAAGGCCGAGGTCACGAATTCCGCGTGGTATTGCATCTACGAACGTATCGGAGAAGAAAGTTATTCACTGTGCCAGTTTGCCGAGAGCCGACGGCTTTGTATATATTTTTTTTTTTTGAAATCAAAGAGCATCGACAGTTGCGAAACCGCCGTTGCTGGACGATGTAATTGTTATAAATTGACGATGTGCTTGTTTAGTGTTCGCGCACCATTCCGGCCTCGAGCTTTGTTCGCTCGCGGAACACCGTAGAATTTTTTTTTCTTCATTTTTTTTTCCACGTTGGTCAAATCGGTGAATTTTTGAACCGATACGCAATGCAAATCCGACCGGAAGTCCCTCATTTCCCGCTCGGCGTTCTTCCATTGTGTGTTCGTCGACGACCTTGCCACAGCGTGCCCCAGAGTCAAAACAATTTCGCGATACGCGTAACGTCGTCGGAGCTCGTGTGTATAATCTCGGTGAGATTTGCCTATCTCGTACGATACCCCTATCGATATCATTAATCGTCTTTCCACCGCTGTTTCACGTGTTTACGTCGCACCTTCCTTCGTTAGCCTCGCGTTTTTTTTTCTTTTTCGTGGATACTTGTTTGTCTTTATACTACAACACTATACGGTTGTTAATCTCTCCCGAGTTTGCAAACACAGAACGGTGCCCTCAAATGTTACTATGGGAAAAAAAATGTTTCGTAACTCACGCATGTAGCTCATGCCGGCACGAAAAGTGCCACTTTTCGTGCCCGCTGAAAGTGGCGAAAGCGGCGCTTTACAGCCAGTGCACCCAGAAAAAAAATTTATTTGACGGCCACCGTTTATTAAGATTAAGTAAAATATTTATTTGATTTAAACAAATATTTATTTTTATTCAATAAATAGTTACTTAAATGAAATAAATATTTATTTAAATCAAATAAATATTGTACTTAATCTTAATAAAAGGTGACCGTCAAATAATTTTTTTTTCTGGGTCTATAAATACCTGGGGAGTTATTAATTTAATTACTCGTGTGTAAAACGTACACGTTCTGTCGCTGTATTCATACATATGTTTATACGCGCACAGTGATGGAGCGTATGCGTTTGGTAAACGAGCGCAAACGAGTGACTAAAAAATAACCCGCTTGGCGCATGTGCACATCGGTCCGATCTTACTTTACGCACGCTTCGGCGTGCGTAAAGTGCGCACTTCTCTTGCAATTGTTACGATTAAAAATCATTATGCGATGCTAGTGTGGTGTAGCGAACATTATACGCAGTCTGTCAAGTGAGTCGCAGCGTGCGTAAAAGTTCGCTTTACCGCACTTGTGTCGCAAATTACTATCACGATACCTTCAGTGTCGTTGAAGTTCGTGCGTATAATCTTGGCGAGAGGGTTACCAATCGTTTTTGCACCGCTGTTCTGCGGTGTTTACATCGTACCTTCCTTCATTATAGTTTCGTCGATTTTTGTGCCTGTATAGCGAAATTTACAGAGATAAATAGCGAAGGCACGCTATTTATATTTAGTGCTAAGCCACAGATACAGAATTTTGGAACAAAAGTATAACGACGTAAAATATATCCAGACTTAAGCAATGAAAATATCCGAGTAGTGTTTACATAATATAAATAAATAAATAAATGAAAAAAAGAATAGATAAATAAATAAAACATAAATAAAAACAATGAGAAAAAATATACTGTGGGCTTGATAAGCGAAGTTGTCGCAAAAGTTCATTACCCTGCGTATCCAATCCGCCGAACAGAAAGATGTACAGTGCGAGCTCTGATAAGTTGTTCACACTGTAGGATTATAAACTGTTCCCGAGTTAATAATATATATATTGAAAAAATGAATAGATAAATACACAAATACAACAACAACGTACAAAAACAATGAAAAAATACACTGTGGGATTGAATAAACAAAATAGTTGTAGAGTTTGTTGCAAAAGTTCTCTACACTACATTTCCAATCTGTCACATGGAAATATGGACAGTGGAAGGTCTGTCATGTTGATCAAACCGTAAGATTACAAAATTCTCCCGAGTTTATAATCACATAACGGCAGCCTCAAAGGTTACTTAACTTTCTCCTAGCTAAGCGTTTTATAGGCGCGCGCATGCGCCCCGGCGAACCCCATCGCGCTCGTCAGTCATCGCGTGATTCGTCGAGCGTGCTGCGACTGCCGAAGCAGTGAGAAACACAGGAAGAGTATAACTTGGGGTGCTCACCTAGCTCGCAGCTCGGCGGTTCGATTGTATTCTCCGACAGGCCACTACGTTTCCGCGATTCCACGTGCTCTCCTACTTTGTGTGCCGTTGTGATCCAACGCGCAGTCGTGTCGTTATGTGACTCCTCGTAATCACGTTTGGAGGTCAAGTGCACGGCCAGCCGTGTAACGTAACGAAAAACTCTTGGCTCCGACGGATAAAAGAACTACAGTCGACCGTCCGTAAAATAGCGCTCTGTAATATCGCGTTTCTCCTCAATTTTGTCTTCAAGCTAACTGGCTGTGACGGGAAACCTCCCACCACTATGCGGAGACGCTCTGCTGGCAAGACACCCCGCGCCACTTTGCGCCTGTTAAAGATCGATATTAAAATAGGAACATTGAAGATCGATATTAAAATTGAAATATTGAAGATCGATATTGAAATTGAACATTGAAGATCGATATTAAAATTGAATATTGAAGCTCGATATTGAAATTGACTATTGAGGATCGATATTAAAATTGAATATTGAAGCTCGATATTGAAATTGACTATCGAAGATCGATATTGAAATTGACTATTGAAGATCGATATTGAAATTGAATATTGAAGATCGATATTGAAATTGATTATTGACAATCGATATTCTTTTCACGGTTCAGCAACCCTGTCTGTAATCGGCCCCGGTGCACGTTGTCATTATCAATAACAACGATCGTGGGTGACACTATACGGAGAGGCTCTGCTGGCAAGACATCCCGCGGCGCTTTGCGCCTGTTAACGATCGATATTGAAATTGGAATATTGAAGATCGATATTAAAATTGAAATATTGAAGATCGATATTGAAATTGAATATTGAAGATCGATATTGAAATTGGAATATTCTTTCGACGGTTCAGCAACCCTATCTGTAATCGGCCCCGGTGCACGTTGTCATTATCAATAACAACGGTCGTGAGTGAACGCCGTCAACGGCGTTCACCCACGACAATAATTGACTAATCACTATGTTGGAAGATTTTCGTTACCACTTTGAATAACGCACTTCAACACACGACACCTCTACTCGGTCTAAAGATCACATTATTAGAATAGACTGCAGGCATTCCATAATTTCGCTCTCTAATGTAGCACATCCAGAGGCTCGAATGCGCAATATAACGGTCAGTCGACTGTAAACTAAAAGTCGTCCTTACGTATCGCTTGTATCGAACTAACGAGTTTGCGAATTTAAAAATAGTTCAAGTTAATCTCAGGCTAGGGTAATTCATGGTCTCCGTACGAGCACGAAAGAATAATTACCCTCGGGCGGCATGATACCGGCCTTGTCCCTGTTACCGATCGAGATCTTTCACCAATCACCGCACTCGGTCTGCCCCTCGCTCGCCAATGACGGGGCGCAAGTACGAGCACTTGCGGTGTATCATTATTCGTCCCTATGCGTTTGGACGGTCGTAGCGAGAGGTTTTCCTTGCGTATTCAGTATTCGGGCCGTTCACCTTATGAACACGTTCACAGAAAGAAAAAAAAGTTCAAAAAGGGAGAAAATGCCGTAAATCGGTGTATCAACGAAGGTCGCTCGGCGGGACGATATTCGTCTCTGCTGCGCGACCAACTTTTGGACTTTGTCAGAGCGTGACAATGTAAGTAATGGGTCAACGGGGCCGAGACCAAGGATTCTCGAACAAATGGATATGCTAATAAACAGCTCGTGAGAACCGAAAACTCTTTAGCATTCGTTTCTAGTGACGTTTTTTTTAGAAAAAAAATTAAGTATAATACCGGCGGCCACTCTGTCACGCTTTTTTATACCAAGTTGCACTTTTTTTCTTTTTTTTTTTTGGGTCCTAGAGGAGAATTTACCTGACGGATGACTGGCCAAACTAATCGTCTCCTTTATTGCGGCCTGCGCGTGATTTTTTTGAGGAAAAAAAATTAAGCAAAATATCAACGGCAACTCTGTCACGCTTTATTATACTAAGTTGAATTGTAATTGAAAAATATAATTTAATTTTTAATAAAAACATTATTTTTTACGACCTGGACGATGATTATTTTTACCTGCCGGATGACTCGCCAAATTGATCGTCTCTTTTTATTTTTGCGGAAAAAAAATTAAGGAAGCCATCAGCGCCAACTATCACGTTTTACCATACGAAGTTGAATTTTAATTAAAAAAAAATTATTTGATTTTGAATACGAACATTCTTTTTTGTGTCCTGGACGATGATTATTTTTAACTGCCGGATGACTTGCTGAACTGATCGTTTCTTTTATAGCAGCCTGCGCGTGATTTTTTTGAGGAAGAAAAGAAATCAGTAAAATAACAGACTCACCTTTGCCGCACTTTATTATACTAAGTAGCAATTTTTTTTTTTCGTGCTAGACGATGATTATTTACCTGACGGATGACTCGCCAAATTGATTGTCTCCTTTATTCCGGCCTGCGCGTGGCGGTTGCTCTTATAATCTCCCCTTGCCGTCGGCGATCCATTCTCGAAGCCGGCCTTCGTAACCGCGAGAAACACAGTGCGAAATTTTTCACGATATTTTTAACCCCGCTAAATACGCGGCAAAATCTTGAGGGAGTCTCCGATCGAACGACCGAGCGACCGATTCGAGCGCAGCGATGTTTTGCGACTCTCGAACAACGCTCGACTGACTCGTTCGACCAGTTCGGACGCATAGATGCATCATCGGCGCATCTGAACTTTAATCTGGGTTAAGTTTGAGGTTATCGAGATACGCATTCGCTATCGCGATAAAAACTTCAATTATCGACTGAACCCGCTCAACATCGCGATACAGAGTATTGTACGATCCGGCAATGAATTTCCGTCGAGTTTTCTTCCATTACACTATCAGAGTCCACAACGACATTGAGCGCTTATCGCGAAAATGCCGACAAAGATGACACCAGTTTATGCAACAATTTTCAATGTAAAAAAAAAAATATATATATATTTTATTAACAAACTACGATTATTTCAGGATAAATTGCACGGAGCGTAAATTAATGAAAAAAAAGAAAAATTTGTATAGCGGATTTATTGGTAAAAAAAAAATAATAATAAAAAAAACCGATGCGCAGAACTCGCGAATATCGGAAATCGGATCGCGTTATTCGTCGCAATGCAATGTTCAGTTCTCGACTATACGAGTGGGACTTCTCGCGTTTATCGGCGAGGAAGAGAGAGAAAGCATGGGTATCGCTTGTAACAGTTTTCTCGTCGTCGTCGTGACTCGTAATCGAATCGGAGCAAGCGGGCGGAAAAAAAAGTGCGAGCTCTTCTATCTTTGACACCCGCGCATCCAGCGATATTGGTCCGTCCTCGTTGAGGCCGAGCGTAGAGCACACTTGTCTCGGGCGAGTGTCCACTCTGATGACTCCCATTAGTATTTTTTTTTGAGTGGCTCGTAAGTGGTGCACTCGCCTCGAGAAACCGTCGCTCGACGAGGAGCGCGAGAGGATGAAAGATTACGGAGCGTGACTCAATCTTATTATAAGCAGACTTTTCTCACGTCGCTGGCGCTTTTTTTCACATAGTATATTGCGCTGGCCATGCGTATTGACCTCGTCTCTAAATGCCAGCCGAAGCCGGCTCGACAATTTTATTCATTGAGAACATTTTTTGTCTGTCGATATGTCGCGGCTCGAGACGAGATGTGCACCGATAGGGCCGCTCCGATGGTAACGAGTCACGACGCGGTTCACGTCCCTGAAGATAGGGTAAAAGTGGGGAATATGGCCCGGTCCATATATCATTGATTTACGTGTTAATCGAGGGGGGCCATATTCACCACTTTTACCCAATCTGCACGAGACTAATTTTCATCAAGCCATAAAGGCTGTGTTTTGCATCGCACAGACTTTGAACGGGGAAGTTTAATTAGAAAATTAAATTTTATAAGTGACCATTTTTGTTTCGACAATTTTATTCATGGAGGACATTTTTTTTCTGTCGATATCTCGCGCCTCGAGACGAGATGTAACGATAGAGCCGCTCTGATGGTAACGAGTCACGACGCGGATCACGTCCCTGAAGATATCGGCACGAGACTAAACTTCGTCAAGCCATAACGGATGTGTTTTGCATCCGCATAGACTTTAAACGGGGAAGTTCACTAAGATAATGAAATTTTATAAGGGACCATTTTTCCCAAAACAGTGCATTGATAGAGACTTGCCAAAGATCAAATTTTATGTCCTGGACATATCTTCATGGTCGTTGCAGACTGTGTTCGACACGATTAATTCTGTCCGGCGGAAGCGGATTTGCCTTCGATGCGGGGCTGTTAGGCGTAGTGAGGGCGAATTAACTCATAAGGACGGATCAATAGTGCACAGTAAAGAATAATTTCTTAAAATCGAAATACGGGTGTTCGTAAAAATACTTTTCTGCTGCTGTGGTCGATGTGCCAAATCATCCAGTATTTCGAGGGCTACGTTCGACCGTGTCGGCGTTTCAAAGATGAACTTTGAATGATGAAAATTCCAGTGAGGAACAGCCATCGCGGCGGAGGAAAAACGTAGTCACTAAATGCATTAGTTAATTTTCGCCATATTTGTGATGATGATGAGAATATAAGAAGAGAAATTTGGCGGATAGAGATAATCTCAAAGAATACCAAAGAGTTGTGTAGGGTAAAAGTGGTGAACATGGCCCACCTCGATTAACACGTAAATCAATGATATATGGATCGGTCCGTATTCCCCACATTTACCCTACACGAAGAATGCCACAACATTCTCAGAAAATCAGTGCAGTGAATCGATAGATGAGATGAAAATAGAGTTTCGGCCGAAACGTAAAACGAATGAGAAGGGAAGTACGCGGTTTGTTTCACCTTCGAAACGTCGAAACGGTCGAACGTAGCCGTAAAAATACTGGATAACTGTAACTAACTTTTCTCACAGGTTCTCGTACGTACGGTTAAATTAAAAGTCACATCGAAAGCGAATATCATCTCGGCTTTCGACGAGATTTTTCTTTCGATCGTGAATGCCGGACGACGTGAGAAAAGTTGATTACAGTTTTCATTACCGACCGCGGTATTGCACATGCTCTTAAGGTGATGTGGAATAACCCCTCGCCCACCTGCCCCGCGCCCAGTTGGTAACAAAAACTGTACTGCATGCCGTTTTGAGGTCGCAGACCGCCGAGGAAAACGAAAATTGTCTTTCCTTGCGTCTGTCGATTCCCTACAAACAGACAATTTTCTTTTTTCTCGGCGGCCTGCGGTCGCAAAACGGCATGCAGTACAGCAACCGACAGAAAAGTGTCTCACATGACTTGAACGAATACTCCGAAGAGGTCGTACCAGTACGACATCCCTGCGTGCGGTACGAGATTTCTCACTTCCTAACGGTCGGTAAATGCTCTCTCTACCGACATGTACGCTGCCTTTGAATAATACTCGAGATTCTTATCCATCGCAGATGGCCCCACAGACACGCGAAGCCTTCGATTAATCCCGTAACGAAAATTAACTTTCATTCCCGAAAATTGTAAATTTGCACAGATCTGCGAATTTTCATTTTTCTATCAGAAGTGACGTTATACTGAACATACGGCGCTTCCAGTTTGAAAGTACCGGATTCTTACCAAAAGTGATGTATTTTCGGTACGTCGTCACTTTCGGTCGAAAAATGAGCTTGTCAAACCGGAAGTGACGTATTTTTCGTATAACGTCACGTCCGGTCGAAAAATGCGACTCTCAAACCGGAAGTGACGTATTTCCTATACGACGTCACTTCCGGTCGAAAAATGCGACTCGCAAACCGGAAGTGACGTATTTCCCATATGACGTCACTTCCGGTGGAAAAATGAGATTGTCAAACCGGAAGTGACGTATTTCCTATGCGACGTCACTTCCGGTCGAAAAATGAGATTGTCAAACCGGAAGTGACGTATTTTCCGTATGACGTCACCTCCGGTCGAAAGTGCGATTCTTAAACCGGAAGTGACGAATTTCCTATATGACGTCACTTCCGGTCGAAAAATGAGATAGTCAAACCGGAAGTGACGTATTTCCTATACGACGCCACTTCCGGTCGAAAAATGAGATTGTCAAACCGGAAGTGACGTATTTTCCGTATGACGTCACCTCCGGTCGAAAGTGCTATTCTCAAACCGGAAGTGATGAATTCCTATGTGACGTCACTCCCGGTCAAAAAATGAGATATTCAAACCAGCTGGTACGCATGATAATTGTTTCCGCTATTTTGTTTTATTTACAGATTCCATAGCAGAGACTCCAAATTAAAGATATCTAATCGCCAGCCGAGAAACACAATTCTTCCGAGCCGCGGAGCTCCGAACGCTGGCTGCCGGGGTTGAAAAGAAAAAACACCCCACGCTCACGTTATCGGGTTAAATAATTCTGCGCCGGGGCAAATGGTTGTAAAACGAGGAATACCCTCGTTAAGACACCGCTCGCAGGGATATTTTTTTGTCCGGTGGAAAAGAAGCTTTCCTCGAGCGGACGATAGTTCCGAAAGGGCGAAAGCTTTTTCGTAAACAGTATGGCGGGTGTGAAATTTGTCCCACGGTCGTGGGATACGACTTTGCCGCGGCGTAAAACCGAGACTCGTGGTCCACCGAATTCAGGGTATTATGGGAGGCCGACCGTCAAGAACCCCGGGCTGCGGCGAGGTGTGGGAATTAGATTGAATTTGCCGGAGCGGACTCGAAATGAAATGACCGATATTGACACCGTGCGCGCGAGTCGTCGGTAGTTACGGGGATAAAGTACTTTATTCGTGACTTAATTAATTCGAGCTTTTCGTGCGTACTGAATCGAGCCCCGGGTAGCGAAATAAATCGCTTGATCAAATTTCCCCGTTAGTCACTGGGGCGACCGGGATAACTCACTCGCCCCGACGGTGAATCGCCCTCTCGCCGTTTCTCTCACCTCCTATCGCGGTTTACCTTTCGAATTAAAGTTGGCGCGGGCTGCATTGTCGCTTGCGACGCGGTCTAAACGACCATCCGCGAGCCACGCAGGGAAGGTACAGCGCAACGGGAGGCGGAAAAAAAATTGTCTTCTACCCTGTCCGTACTCCATTCGCCTCATCGAAACTGAAATACAGGTATACAGCGGTCGGAGGGCGTTACATCCCACCGGGAAATTGACGGTACCTGGAACGGATTACGCGCGGCTATATGCACAAAAGAATGGAGGGAAAAAAGCATCCCCTATCTCCACTTGGACGGAGCGTAATGCCGGGCGATAGGGACCTGGTTTTTTTTTTTATGGAGATGATTTTTTTTAACGTAGTCCATTAGAAAAAGGATTGCAGTATCGGTCATGATAAACCGTGCAAACATTGCGCGATTGTAGTCGATGCGTGATTCAGCCATTGCGACATTAAAATGTAGTAAAATATAGCCATTTTTTACATTGCTCTGGCATCGTTTTTTTTTTTTTATCGGCAAAGCTCATAAGCTTTTTAAGGTTTTTTTTTTATGGCGTGATCGTCGAAGAGGCTTTGCAAGTAAAAAAAAACATTGTAGGGAGGTGATTTGTAAATTTCAAGTTTCATGGTATTTAATTGCGTTTTCTTTATTTTATTTGTTTGTAATGCCATCGAATCTGTACACTTGAATCGATTTTCAATACATTTAATTTGTGGTTTTTAGAGGGGTTAAATTATTTCGTATATGTGTCCTTTTTCGTAGAGTGGATGAGGGATTTGACCCGTTAATAATGCCGGGTGATAGAGAACTGGTTTTTTTTTTTTTTTTTTTTTTTTTTTTTTTTTTTTTTTTTTTTTTTTTTTTTTTTTTTTTTTTTTTTTTTTTTTTTTTTTTTATTTTTTTTTTTTTTTCCATTAGAAAAAGGATTGTAATATCGGTGATGAGAAACCGTGTAAACATTGTTCTATTGTACTCGATGCGGTACATTCGACGAATTCGATGCGGAATTTAGCCGAGCGGACATAAAAATATCCAAATAATTTTTTATTTTTACATCGCTCCCGTATTAATTCTGTTTTCCATTAGCAAAGCCCATAAGCTTTTTAACACGATGATTTTACTGCGTGCTCATCGAGGACGTTTCGCATGTAAAAAAAAAATAATGACGATGAAATGATTTGTAAATTTCAATCTTCATGGTATTTAATTGCGTTTCATAAAAAAATAAATTGTAGTACCATCGAGTCTGTACACTTCGATCGATTTTCGCCAAATTTAATTTGTGCTCGTATAAAGGGGTTAAATTATTTTGTATCTGTATCGTCTTTCGCAGAGCGGATGAGCGATCTGACCCGTCAAAAATAGTTTGATTCGACATCGCTGTGATATGTTTCGCGCGATATTGCAAAATTTCTCGATCGAATGCCGATCGGCCTGGAAATCTTGTCGAACCGTTTGGGAACGTCACTGCGAGTTCGTAAGCCTGACACACGAGCTTGCGGTATTGACGAACCGTCAAGGAAATCCGAGGTTCGCAAGCGTTTAAACATATTTAGAATCGATCGCACAAGCGGGCAAGAAAACTGCTTTGGCTACGGGCAACCAACAGCTTCAGAGGTGGTCGGTTGCTCGCCGCTTTTGAAGCTTGCTCGAAACGCGCGGCTCCAACTTTGTTGCCATTTATTGTACAACCGCTCTCGTCGTCTCTCTGGGAACGGAAGCGAGCTGACCGTGACCAAGTTGCCCAACTTATCGCCGTGGTAAACATTTTAGAGCCTCAGATCGGGGCCTTATGGCGATGCGAAATTCTCTCCTCGCCGCTCAAGACGGACTGAGTCGGTAACAAAAGCTGTTATGAATTTTCTACGCGGGCGCTACACTTTAAAAAAATTCGTATAAAATTTAATGTAACGGACTTGAAGTTTTTATGCAAAAACTAGTATATTAAATTTCATGTACAATTGTGACGAAAAATTAATGTTCAGTGTATTAAAAACATTGGAAATACTTTATTTTTAATAATTGACTCTAATGTTACTATAAAAGTACTTTAGTTTTAATAATTTACTTTAATTTCAATCAAAAAGTATATTAATTATTCAACAGAATTTTGTACATTAAATTTACACTTTTTTGTTGCAGTGAGTATTAATGGTCGGATACATTCCAATCGTTGCGCTCTCCGATGCATGAGATCTCAGCTGCATAGTCAAATACGAATCGAGAGAAGGTAACAGACACAGAAGTAAAATAAGAATCCAACGTGAAGTCAGTGTGAAAAGTTGAAAACATTGTGTCATATATTTCTCGTGGGCCGAAGGGAGGAAGAATGGAAGGACGAGATTGAGAGGAAACGGGTGGGTACCGCGTCGTCCGTACGAACGGCGATGGATAAAGAGGAAGAGAATCCCAACTCGGCGGACTCGGTCGGTAACAAAAACTGTAATAAATTTTCTTCGCGAATGCTAACGACTTCCGGTCGAAGTCAAATTCTTACATGAACCGGACATCAACGTCTCATGAGGGAATTCGCTTTCGAACGCCAATTACATTTTTTTCAGTGAACGGATGAGATCTCACCTGCATAGTCCAAATACGAATCGAAAGAAGGTAATAGACACGGAAGTAAAAGAAGAATCGGACGCGAAGTCGCGGAGAAAAGTTGGAAGCATTGTGTCATATATTTCTCGTGGGACGAAGGGAGGAAGAATGGAAGGGAGAGATTGAGAGGAAACGGGCGGGTATGAACGGGCGATGGATAAAGAGGACGAGAATCGATAGGTGAGGAGAGGAGAAAGTCGTTGCGGGGTTCGGACGATGGAAAAGTCCCTCAGTGGCGTCTCTCTCTCAATTTCTCACGTCTCTCATCGGGGCCGTTTCACTCTTTTCACCGACTCTCCTCGCCAGTCCTGCGGTGGCCATGCCGCCCCGCGTCTATCGCCGTTTTCCTCAACCCATCCCGAAAGTAATCCTAAGACGAGCTGAAAGGCCAAATGAGAAATACTTTTCGATCGAAGGAGGGCCGTGGGGGGCGGCCGCGGCTTATACGGACTTGATATAACGCCTCGAAGGTGCTAAAGGCTTACGTCTCTTTCCCTCTGGAAATGCCCCCTCCGCCCCCCGCGGGCCCCAACCCTACCCCCCTTGCCGCATTCATCGAACCATCCCGTGAACGCTTCCGAGTCGAGATTTCGGCGGATTATTACGAGCAACCCGAAGATTTTCGCCGAAGAGCATTCAGACATTGACTGAGACTTCCATCACGCCTCCAACTTCCTCTTTCATACGCTCCGCGCTTGCAATAACTTCTGCCGGTGGGCAAAATTGATACCCGTCGTGTGAGAACCTCAAATTTAAACATAGTTTTTTTTTTTTTTTTTTTTTGCTAAAAACACCTCATTCGGGAACCTCCCAAAATTGTCCCCAAAAAGTATTATGATCCTCATTTTTTTGGTGGCGTAAAATTACGAAAAAGGTCGTGGAGTAATTGGGTCCTGAGAAGGTTCCTTGGCGCCCTCAGAACGAACAAAACCCAGAAGGGGAGCGTAACTTTATTCAATTGCCGGTATCACTCATTTTCTGTGAATACTTAAGGTAAAAGTACCAGTGGCCGCACACCTAAGGGCGAAGTCCCAGTTACCGTACATGCATGAAAAATCGTATTTACGTCTCTCTTGTAGGCATGCATTGCGTCGCCAGCGGGACGTGTTCGGTCACTGGGACGTTTACCTTACTGCTTGGTTACATTTTTTTGTTATTTTTTTTCTTAAATTTAAATGCTAACCCAAGCCATCATCGGTGATGTGTACAATGGACAGCAACGAATGCGAATTTAATGCGAATGCATCCTTCATGCATTCGCATTCGTCGAACGAGAATCTCAAATTAACCAATCGTTTTTAAATTTTTTTATAAAAATATTTCAGTCGAAAGCCTCCTCTTAAATTCGTCGGCAAAAAATATGCCGGTCCTAATTTTGTTTTTTTTCGTGGTGTAAAGTTGCGAAAAGCGACGCGGAATAATTGGGTCCTGAGGAGGTTCCTTGGGGAACTCGCAATGCTCAAAACCCGGAATAGGAGTATAACTTTATTCAATTACTAATATCACTTATTTCCTGTGAATACTTACCGCGCGCTAAATTTTTTTTCCTCCTGAATTTAAATACCAAAAAAAAAATTATCGCCGTTGACGTGTATAAAGGAAAGCCTCCTTGATGCATTCGTATTCGTCGAACGAGAGCCTCAAATTTTTTAATTTTTTATGAAGACATCCCAGTCGAAAGCCTCTTAAATTCGTCACTAAAAAGTATTACGATCTTAATTGTTTTTTTGTGGTGTAAGATTGCGAAAAGGGCGCGGAATAATTGGGTCCTGAGGAGGTTCCTTGGGGAGCTCGGAATGCTCAAAACCCGGAATAAGAGTATAACTTCATTCAACTACCACTATCACTCATTTCCTGTGAATACTTACTGCTCGTTAAATTTTTATTCAATGACCACTATCACTCAGTTTTCTGTGAATACTTACCGCGCGCTAATTTTTTTTTTTTCCCTTAATTTAAATACCAAAACAAATTATCGCCGGTGGCGTCTATAATGGAAAGCCTCCTTGATGCATTCCCATGAAACAGCGACGATGGAGTATTCAATTAGGGGCGGCGCGAGGCGTCGTACACCTGCGGCTGGCGGGCGTTATTTTTTTCGCGGTTTCTCAGTTGTAAAATGAGTTATCGGTAGCCGGATGTGTGCTGCGGCGCGGATTCCGGATCGGGCGGAAGATTAAGTGTCGCAGTACGTCTCGGCGAGTGGAGAAAAGCATTACCGAGAGCCGGGAAATAATAACAGAGGAGAGGTAGGGAAATAAG
>JAPYZD010000780.1:0-28057 GCA_030522725.1 Ichneumoninae sp. B BG-2022a
ATATATATATATATCCCTTAGAGAGCATACACGCTGTTAGGCCCCGCGTGTGTCACATGACCGCACGGCTTATCCCTTCTCTTCATTATTTCTGTGTGTCACGACGGAGCCGGACTGGTGGTGCTTGCCGGTCACACTGCTATAACCGAGCGGAAGCTGGCCTCGACGAGCAATGTCGTCCAGTCTCGGCGCAGCCTCCTCACCGGTAAGAGTAGAGAGATTGTCCACGGCGGTGACCCCGAGTCCGCGATTTCGCGGCTCGCGAGCGATTGTTTTCAATAAAATCGTATCGTTCTCTGCCGGTTAAATGTTTTTTTGTTTCTCCGTCCTCACGATAATCGTATAAAATTCCATAGCTTTACACTAGTATAACGAAGTCGAGCGAGGACTATGGGCGAAACGTGTTTTCGATATCGCAACACCCACAATCTGTGCTCGCGGTGACCATCGACCCCCCTCCCCGCCCTGCAGTTCCCGGAACTTGGGACGAGGAGTGTGTTAGAGAGAGAGAGAGAGAGAGAGAGAGAGAGAGAGAGAGAGAGAGAGAGAGAGAACCGAGCATTTGTGAAAAACGAAGCTCACCCCCGCAAGAACCTTGGATACGTTCTTATTGCGACAGTTCATATTTATTTCTTCGACGAGAAAGAATCCATCAGAGAAATTTTACCCAAAGGTATTATTTTTTATTGTTTAAAGCTGTTTGTAGAGGAGAGCCGGAAAAATGGGCCAACGGGGCAAAACGGGGTTTTTGGACAAAACTAAATTTTCCAATCATTTTTGGATCAGACAAGGTGGCAAAACTGGGCAGAAAAGCCTGATGTACAAATTATTGGAAAATTTAGTTTTGCCCAAAAACCCCGTTTTGCCCCGTTCTACCGTATATATTTTTTTATTTTTCATCTTAACAAGTTTATGCGATTTAGCTTCGGCTACGGGGACAGGAAAGACATACGGTTCGAGCATATGGCGATGACAGAAATACTCACGTATATGGTGACGCACGGTCGTTCCCGATATCGAAACAAACTTACTCATACAGACGTAAATAATATAGCGCGCTTGTACATATAGTTCTCTGGTTATTTGCACAGCTCTCTTTCTCTCCCTTTCTCTCTCCGTCGGCGTGCTTCAAGTGGCACGTTATAACGTATATATGTGATTACGATTAGAGGGATCCACTCTAGACTGAGGAATGTCACACGACAAGTTCGTGTCGCTCGTTTCTTCGGTGTATACAATACTACATATAATCATCACCGCAAAAAAAAAAAAAAAAATTACTCATCGTTTGCGAACGTGCAAGTTTTTCATGGACAAAGTCGGCCGCATCCGTTTAAGGGGGACTCCACTACAATTTGTTGTACTGGAATCTCGAGATAAAAAAAAATGAAACACGATTTTTGGCCTGAAATTGTGGAATCTCCGCCGGCACCCCCTTAAGCTTTGTTTTACGCTGAATTATGAATATATGTATATGCGAAGAGATACAGATAACGAATGCAAACATGCACTTGCGATAACATTTTACACAGCCGACACGAACAGGAATCACTACGTTTTTTTTTAGTTTTTGTTTAAAGTCCCAGTTAAACGAGAATTCAATAATGGCAATAATTCTTAGCGGGTTTTCAGTACAATATACGAATGTCTCTGAAAATGTATGATACACGTGTATTATAAACACGACGCACCTGCCGAAAAAACACCCGCGTTATCATTCGATTTATTCAGCTGTTCGGGCGACATTGATCGTCGCCAAATTATAGTAGCAATGACTGATAGATGGTTAAAAAAAGAAAAAAAATTCTACCACAAAGAAATCCATGGTGAGAAAAGGAAAATTTCGATGTATATCAGTTGTTTCGTACGGAAGAGATTCACGATTTATTCGTCGCGTTAGATTATAACAGGCGTTACAAACGAAAGAGCTGCTTATCTCAACAGCGATCGTCCTTCGGTTATCGCTATGACAAAGCACACAAATATCGCGGAGCGTCAAAGTACAAAGCACTCTAATAAGATGACGCTATTACGGTACAGAAACAAATCGACGATCATAAAAGCTAATAACGCCGATAGTGACGATACGGGCGTTCACATCGAGTCTCGAACAAGTGCTGTTTTAACCGTTGTGTGTAATAAAAATAAACATAATAATAATATCTGTCAGCAACGCAGGACAGATGCTATCGGTTAGCTTGGCGAGCGACAAGCTGGCTAAGTCGTTGATAGATTATTATTTATTTTTTTTTTTCACACGGCGTTATGAGACGGCATTCCCTGAGTGATAAGGCCCACTCGCATGCGCTGACGTACTCTCGTAATAATTCGAACGACGCGAGAGTGCGACGATTTACGCAACACGTTCTCGCGGGCGTTCAAGATCCATCACGTTGGGAATTTTAATAAAATTGCGACTACGATACGCGATAAGCGTTAAGGAATGAATTGAAACGGACCACTGTTCTCCATTTTAGATGAGACTGAAATATTAAAATATATCATAGAAATAGATAGATAGATAGAAGCGTTTATTTCGTGTTCTGAGGCCGCAGCCCCCTAAGAACACCGTGCCGGTACAAAATAAGCAACATAATAAAAACAAGAAAATAATAATACAGAAGCAAAATGATAGATTAAAAATAACAGAAAAATAATAGAGAAAAAAAACAGAAAATAATAGTAGAATAGAATAGAATAATAATAGAATAATAATAAATATGTATAATATAGTATAATAATAGAATAATAATAAATGTGTATAATATAGTTTATTACACCTGTTTATATCTGCTTGTTGTATGTGTACTAATTTTCTTTTGTTTCCTTCGCAGAGACGCAGGTAAATGGTAAGATGGAGAACTGCGGTGGCGATCAACGCCTGCCCCCGGACGGTGATGAGTTTCCATCGACGTATCAGGAGTACGACGCATGTACGAGTGAGCAGTATCATCGTTATGTAGGAACATCGTCGAGGAGTACAATGAGAAACAATAACACTATAACATCAAACGGCGCTGGTCTTGTGTTCGAGGATAGCGATGAGACATTGTCGTCGATGATCAGCGCAACGACAACGAAGAATAACAAAATAACGAAGACGAGAATGTTGCGAGAAAAATCTTCGTCATCTTACGACACCCAAACGTCATCTCGATACATAGCCAGTAATATCGAGCGCGAAACTTTTTCTAAGCCACCGCAAGTATCTCCAAGGGATACGTACATTGTCGAAGACAAAAACGCAAAGTTAAATAACAACGCGTATTTCGTTAACCCTGGCGTTATTCCACGGGTCGCAAAAACCAACAAGAGTACCTCCGAACCATTAGTCGTCGTTAGCGAAAAAACGTTCGAGATACCGGACTATTACAACAAAGAACCAAAACCAATCGAAGATATCGTTGATCAAGATTATACGGAAAGCGTGCCGCCGCCTTTGCCGCTCACGGGTCCTCCCAAGATCGACAGCACGGCCGTTCCTCAAACGGGTAATAAAAATATAACCACGGAAGTGATTGCGCCTAGAAAATATTCTCTGAACGGTGATCTTTGGCGTCAGGATGACAAATCCGAGAGGTCGGTGAGAGACAAGATCGCGATGTTTTCGTCGCAGAGCTCCCTCGAGGCTCCCCTCTTTCCGACCCAAGGCTCACAGAGTCCGATAGCAGTCACGCTGCCTACGACCAACAGTCGAAGGCTATCGAAGTACAAATCCTCGGACGATGTATTCGGTGACGAGAAAATTCGCGAAGCTCATGAAGAAAAATTCTTTACGATGGAGAGAACCAGAAGCTCGGTCGATCTTACGGATTCCGGTAAAGTTAATAGTACCGTTAACGAGGCGATAATCGTCGAACATTATGGCACTCAGAGAGCTCCAAGTTTGCCGAAGACTATGCCCCCCGATGAGCCACCGTTGCCGCGTGTTTCGACAACAACACCACCGGCTACATCTAAAAAATCTACGGTCATTTGTCCAACTGGAAATTCCGTTACCGTCGAGACGCGGAAATATCCTTCGTTGGAATTTAATAATACAGCTGGCAAAAGTACTTCGTCAATGTCCGCAGCAGAGACTCGTATCGGCAACGATTCATTGTCCTCGGTTTTCTCGAAGAAAACTGCAACCGAAAAGGACAATCTTGGATCGGACACACAAAAGAAATCGGCTCGGTTGATACCATCGACTTTGGCAAGAGCCACGAGCTTCTCCGGCGAGAACACGTACGTAAACAATGAAAATTCACAATCAACTGAGTCAACGAGCTCGGCTAATAACAATGGTCAAATATCGCGGACAAATTCGTTGGCTTCAACCTTTCGACGTAATAGCGAGGATATGAGAAGACAGAGCCTTAATCAGTTGATAGAACAGCGTAGAAAAGGAATATCTAAATTGCGCGGTCTCGTAATACCGGAAAAGAACGCGGTGCCTATCGACAAGCCGATTATCGATTTGCCGGAGATAAAATCCAGAGACTCCATACTCTTGCATCAGGTAAGCTTTCGTAAGATTTTTGTTATCAATTATTATTATTAAACTGTACAGAAAGAAAGTGTACAACTTATAAAATCTTTATCTCGTGAACTGAATTACATTTTAATTTTTTCTTATAAATTCTTATACATTTTGTGTGAACGTATACATGTCCGGACGGTTCTTAAATTCGATTACTGACTCCGAGTCTATGACTGCGTTTGGCAGAGCATTCCAGGCCCTGACCGCCCTGTTATGCAGGGCGTGTTATTGTTAGTACTATAAATAAAATACTACTTTGTCCTTCGCAGGTACCGAAGGCGAGCATCCTTGACAAGTGGGGGTCCCAAAGTTCGATATCGAGTAATGCAAGTACAGCGAGTTTGCCGCTGAAGGCAACGACCTCCTTCAAGATGACCGCACCTCAGATAATGTCGAAATATTCTCCCGCCTTCAAACGAAAGACTCTCGCCGTATACGGACCGTCTAGTACGAGCTCTTCCGGTGCGAACACACCGCCGTTGGCTCACCGCCCGAGTTCGACGTACAATAATTCGTCCAGCGCTCCGGATCCTCCGAAGAGCCTCGAGAGTATATGCAGCCCTACGAGAAGTGACTACAGCTTTGAGTATGTTTCATCGAGCAGCGTATCGCCGGATGCGATGCAGAATAGTTCCCGTCCGATGCACCGAAAAATTCCGGGTGATTATGACGACTCAGACAATGATTCGGCGGTCAGTAGTTCGCAGAGCAGCATATCCCGAGGTTTCAGCCCTCCGACGTCGCCTGTACCCTCGGAACGCTCCAGTATATCTTCCGAGCGCTCCTACAACAATTCACTGATAATGGAAATGCCATCGAGAAATTATTCCATTAAAGAGGCTGCTATACGTCCAGAAAGAAGTCAATATCTGGCTCGACCAGGTCTGTACGCCGATCGAGTTTATCCGAGCTCCGATCGATCGTCGAGCGGCAGCAGCACGGGCAGCAGTCCAAATCCACGATCACCTCAGCCCGACGGTACTCCAAGAAATTCTCAAATACCCCAACGACAAACGCTGAAACGTTCGAGTAGCACCGAGACGAATTGCAGCAGCGGAAGTTCATCGACGCTGACGTCAGGCTCACAGACGAGCGCCGATTCGCTCTCGCGACGCGTACTAAAACCTCAGAGCGTCGAAGCGATAAATCGAAAGAACATTCTTGCGAGCGCGAGATGCCGAAGCGGTAGGGATCTCAATGGATCGCCGTTGATACAGAGAAAATTCTCGGACGACGAGGAACTTCCGGTATCTGGACTGACCAAGGACAACGGTAGCTGCGATCGGTCGCACAGTTCTAACGGGAACACCGATGCGATCGACAAACAAGATGTTAAAATCGCTTATATCGATATAACAGAGGTTCTCGAGGAGAGCGAAGATTCCATCGCGACAAGCACAACCGTCGAGGATAAGGAAGAAACGAAAATTACGAGTTCCACGGAAAAATCGACGAAGACCGATTTATTGGAAGCTTCGAACGATCTTAAGATGTGGGTGCGCTCGGAAGCGAAAGCCCTGACGGCCGAACTGCCAGGTGAGAGAATCGAAGCCTCGCCGACAAAAGTGTCATCCTTATCGTCGTCATCGTCGTCATCAACATCGTCGTCGTCGTCATCATCGACGCCGTCGTCGTCGGCGTCTTCTCTAAGCGGAGAATCGCGCATTTCTCCTTCGAGAACAGCGCGAGGCAGATCTTCGCTGACTCTCGACGATCCAAGTGCTTCATCTCTCTTGGACACTTGGAGTAAAACAACAATGAACGAGATGGCAAATGAATCGGTTCAGGGTTATAGGTCAAAGAATAATTCACTCCCTAACGAGAACAAGGAAACTTCGGTGAGCCTCGTTAACGATGATCTTCTGACTAGCCTGGCAACGAAGTGTCGTTCTAGAGCACCGATCAATATAGAGGACAGAAGCTTCATCCGTTCGTCGAGACAGATGAGCCTCGAGGATATTCTCGCTGGAAAAACGGAACCTAAGTTAGTTCGGACGCAGAGCGTGACGATAGAGAATTTTACAGAAAAAAACAGTTCTTATACCGAAATTGAAATCACCAAATCACCGACGCCAAATGCAACGAGAAACAACGGACGTTCGATCAACGACGACAATTATGTATCGAAGATACCAACTCCAGGAGGTACGAGCAGGGGCGCAGATGTCGTCGACGAATCAACGAGACACGTCGATAAATCGCGTGTTTCGAAGATACCGACGCAAAGATCACTGGGTCGGCGTAGTGCGAGCGTAACCGATATGAAAAAGGCTCTCGAGAAATCCGATACCGTCGCGACGAATTTCACTGGCAACAATCAGATTCCCGCGGTCACCGGAGTTCACCATAGATTCTCAAGTTTGGACAGCAGCGTCGAGGAAAGAAAACGCTCGGTGGCACAAGACACGGACCCCGACAGATTCAGCAGCGAACAATTCGGGAGTATAAGCTCGTTGGCAAGCAGCACGAGTCTGATATCCCAGCAGGAATTAGCTCAGCTCGTCGAAGAAGCTAGCAGCTCGGAGGAAGCGAGAGGAGCTCACGATGTTATAGTTGTTTTGCTTCACAAAGAAAATCCGCACGGTAGTGTGGGTATAACCCTGGCCGGAGGAGTCGATTGCGAGGCCAAGGAAATAACCGTTCATCGAGTGTTGGCTCACTCGATCGCTGACAAGGATGGCAGAGTCCAGAGGGGTGATAGAATTCTCAGTATAAATGGTAGAAGCACGCGGGGGCTCAATCATCGTGAGAGTCTGGCGGTTCTTAAGCAGCCAAGATCGGAGATCGTTCTCGTAGTCTCGAGATCGCGGATCGCCGAGGGTTCGAGACTACGCACTCGAACGGAAAGTGTCGAGACTATAGTCGAAGGTGAGAGGGTCGAAAAAACGAGTCGTTGCAACACTGAAAAGATAAGAAAAAAACGCCGGTGCACGAGTATCTCATGATTTGCATTTTACAGGATCCGAGGTTTGTGGTTCCTCCGATGATACGGCATGGGGTCCACCGACGAGAGTCGCTATTTTTAAAGACGGAGCGGGCCTTGGCTTCAGTCTCGCCGGAGGTAGGGACAGCCCGCTCGGAGATTGCCCTTTGGTTATCAAGAAGATATTCACTGGTGAGTTCCAATGTCAACGATCAGCAACGGTTTATTATTTTTTGCCACGCCACCGTTTTTACGATATTCATTTCGATTATTTACTTGTAACTCGCAGGCGGTGCTGCTGAGAAAACATCTGCGCTTACAGCGGGCGACCAGTTGCTCGAAGTAAATGGCATCGACGTAACGCGAATGGCCAGAATAGAGGCATGGTCTCTCATGAAGAAGTTGAGCGACGGGGAAGCGAATCTCCTAGTCAGGCACCCTGCCACCAAGTCATCGTGAATGGTAGTCAATATACTTACACACATACACACATGTGTGTGTGTGTATATATATATATTTAGCCGATTAGGTTAGCTGAAGAGCTTTACAATTTTTGTGTTAATTGTAAATATAAATATCGCCGCCACCGTGTATCTTACGGTTTGAGGGCGATGATTCAACGATTACCAAAATCGCATTTGTACGAATTAATCTTGCGGGCGCGCGACTGTTATGCCATATATGAGATCCTCGATAATAAAGTCCCTGCAACAGTGCTGGCAGTGCAATAATATATATGAAACTTAAGGCATTATACACCGAATAATTATTACTTGCCTCAATTTTTTTTCTCGCGTTTTGCTTTCATCGCAACTAATAAAAACACTTTCGTAAACACTTGAAAATATAATATTTGTTCGGGTTCAGCAACCTGGCCGTCAAAGTGTTATTATCTTTTCTTCCTTTTTTATATGTATACTAATGCTTCGAAGCTTTTAACGGATATACAGTGTAAATATATAGACTGACGATTGAGTAACACGCGAGGACGAGAGTGCGCGATGACGGAGAGCCCCCAACATACACATAGGTAATATAAATATGTTGTTAATTTAATAAAGAATTGTTGTTATTGGATTATTTAAATTGTCATTCGTCCGATAAGCTGCATTTATTGAAGAAATAAATAAGAAAAAAAATCGTGCTGTGATACGTGTGTGGCGATAATCGGTGTGAAACTAATGATTTGGTGCAGACATTGTTAATTTAACCCCACTACGGTTCAATATTAGTTAGACATTACTTAAGATCAATTTGCCAGCTATTAATCATTATGAATGCTTGAATATTAATTGAACGTTGTTCTGTACCCTTAGTAGGGTTTGCAAAGGGAAAAAATCATTTAATGTAGTCTCTATTGAAAAGAAAAGAACAGAAATGAAATAAAATGGCATCAAGGAAAAACTTGTTTTATCCGTAGAGATAAATATTTCTTTTATTCCCGAACTTTTTAATCGTTGATCTTATATATATTGTATCTATATTCTAATACCAATAATATTTCGCCGGCACTCGATCCTCCTTTATTCCCATCTTCTCCATTATGTCCATTTCGAATGTTTTCAGTTCCGGCTGAAAAATTAATACGTTCACCACTGCGTTCGCGATTTCCCTTTCTTAGTTGTAGGGCAAAGTGAAGCCAAACGGCCCAGGAACATGAGAATCCATTCCATTTGTGATAAGATTTTTTTTTGCTTTTACGTTCCAAGAAAAAATTTGTAAAAATATCTCATTTTATCTCGGGTTCCCGTCTTGCCCCGCTCTCTCCTGTACATACAAAAAAATTGATTACCTTGAACGTTATGGTCTCGACATCGGCTTTGAGTGTATCTTTGGGATTTTCTTTGTAGAGATGCGGAAGTTTATAATCCTTCGTTTCCTTGTCGGCAATGGGAATCGGTATTATTCTTCCTGTTCTCTTCGAGACTCTCACCCGAGTGCCGTCGTCTGTGTAACGCCATTCGATAGCCGTTGCTTGTCTGCATTTACAACAAGAATTTCTGTGTTAATTGTTCAGCCAGTTCATACCATAAATCGGTGTATACGATACTGAAAAATGCATAAAAATTTATATACAGTATATGAAGTTTTTATCCACAAACTGATAGATTAAGTTTAATATACAAGTATGAGTTGGAATTCATGCTTGATCAAACTTATTTTATATCTTTGATGTACCAATCAATTAATTGTACATTATGTTTGCATGTTGATTGATGATTTAAAATTTGTAAATTTGTAAAATTTGTAAAACGGACACTGTTATTTGAGACTCGACTTTGTTTTTGTATGTCCCATGAAAAAATTGTAAAAATAGACTGTTGTGTCCTGTTTCCCGACTTACGGATAAAAGCTTATGAATAAAAATTTCCATAATCTTGTATATAAATTTTACAAAAATTGTAACTGCATTGAGATGCACAGTGCATCTCAATGCATGGTTAATTAAAAATAATCACTAACAGATCACTAGGATCAACCAGCTGGATGTCTGTTGTGACAAGCAGTGGTTTTTCCTTCTTAACCATGATCCCAGGAAAGTCCTTAGTTTTTCCAAGCGCTTTCAACTCTGTGTTGAGACCTTCAACGAACACCCAGTTTCTCTCTGCCACTATGCTCTTGACTATGCCCTGCTTGCCTTTGTCATGACCCGTTTGGACCTCCACCTAGATTAGATGTAGGGCAAAGTAAAAAAAAATTTGATCTGTTAAACGATATTTTGCAATGTCAGTGAAAACAGATAAGGAAAAAAAATATATTTCTCACTCTGTCGCCACGAAAGAAGGTCCAATCTTTGATGGGTTCCACATGAATGTACGGATACCTTAGGCCCGGAGCGTTTTGTGCCTTGAATTCATTGGTCCATGGACGATCAGCCCCGAAACGAAACTGTCTACGCTGAACGGTTTTACGAAGATACTGCGGTCCGCCCGGTGTCTTCCAGTAAATCTGACAATATTACAGAGTTTCACATCATACGTTTTAATATAATACAGAGCAAAAGTATACGTTTTTTTGTTGTTAAATAGCGTGCGGCTTACCTGCTCCATTGAACGTTTTATGAATCTATTCGGCAGATTAGCATATTTTACGGACAACGGGTTCCATCGAACGAAAAGAGACGTCGTCAGCCTCATCTTATATTTTTGTTTGTTGTTTCAAATATACAACATACAACTATTGAAGAACGAAATTAACCTCAACCTTCCGGTAGGGTATCGTTTACGCCAAACTCATTTCAGCGAATTTCATTTCCTCCAAAAATTAACTAGGTTGGAGAAACGCTATATATCGGAATCTTATTCGCCGATTCGTTGGCGGATCGCGGTCTTAAAACGGCATGCAGTTTTTTAACTCCCGACTGCCCGCTAGTTTTTTTATCGGCGGTGGTGTTCACGTCACCTTAAGGTGAAGAGTGAAGAGAAACACATTTTCCGGTGTGGAAATCTCATTTTTCAGACCGGACGTGACGTCATCTAGGGGAAACGTCACTTCGGGTTGAAAAATGAATTTTTGAAACCGGAAAGACGTTTCCCCGAGACATGCTGTTCCGTAAGGTTATATAGTATTGTAAAAGGATTTCTCCGAAATAAATAAAGAAATAACTAAATATATCAGTTCATGATCCGTAAGGTAGAGGCGCTATTGCAGATTAAATACAGTAGCATATACCTCAAGCTCGTCGAAGAGAGTGGCACAAGTCTCCGCCAGGGGATGAGCCAACATGGGGCTATAAAAAAAAAAAAAACCTGCTCGTCTCTCGTCGTTGCGTAAACTTCAACTGCACTTCAAACCGGCTTTCAAGGTTCGTGTGACGAGTCTTACGACAAGCAAACATCATAAATAATGCATCGAGGAGACGGAAAGGATTTTTTAATTGCAATGCAATTTCTTCAAAATTCATCCGGCCTTCGATAATTGTACCGATGTTAAAAAAAAAAATCAACCGCCTATTTCCAAATTCATAGGTTAGTTCTTTATACAATAATCTTTAATCGTCCACTCGTCGATAAGGCAAAATAATTATTATTATTATCAGCACGAATTAGTTATTCGCAGTAGAGAGAGAGGGATAAACTTGTACTGCAAAAAAAAACGTTGAAAAACATTTAAACAGCCTTTTAGTGAGCCTACATAGTGTCACGATATTATATCGATTATTTCGTCTGTATTTGGACAAAGTACATTACTTCGGTCGAGAGGACAATTTCGTTGTCGTGTGGAATCGTGGACGGCAAATTCATGGGTCAACGGAATCATGGAGACAAGCTACGACGAGGACTTGACGGAAAATCCATTTCTCCGAGTTCTCCGTCAAGATTACGCCTCGATATTCGAGAGAGCTGTCAACGAAGGCTGGATTGTCTGTGTACCTCGATGCGGAAGTTTTGCAAAATCCGCGCTTGTAGAAGACGACTTTCTTGCTCATATACTCGTACCGGAGGAAGAATCGTTTGGCACCAACTTTCGAACTCTCTCAGGGAAGGAAGTCAAAGTTTGCAACAGAGTATTGACCGTCGAGTACGACATAGCCAAGCCATGCCGTGCTCATCTTCTCTTCGAGGAAACATTCTACACGGACGATCGATCAAAATATTCCCTCTGGTCAGTTATTCAAGAAAGCATTTTTTTAGTACTTTGTACTCGCGTGTAAAAGTATTTTGTTTGATTTATGTACATTCTATGCAATTTGGGAATAACATTGCAAGTAAAAAGTTCTCAGAAACAATAGTATATATATAAATTAATATTTAAAATTGATTGTCTTGGTACAGGTGTATAGAATGCCCGCTGGAACAAAGTATCTCAGCATCTCGAGATGACGTCTTGATAGTCTCTAATCTGCGGGAATGCCTGGATCTCCTCTGGACAGAAGTATCGAACAAAGATATAATAAAGGACATAGTTGCAGCTGTAGGAGAATTTGAACAAACTCACAAGCACTTGGAGGGCGAACCTCTGCAGTCCCAGCGTGATCACGTCAGTGATTTATACGCCAAGAGCCTTAGAATGCTTCTGGAGGACGATCGGCTACGAGAAAAAACTGCCTCAAATCGTCATTTCCTCCAAACTATAAAGATCGCCGTGGAGACTTACATACTCCACGGTTTGCGCGATCTGCTTCCACGATCGGTTTCAGCCAGAACTGCATCCGAAGACGCGGTACTCAACAAAACTATAAAGAACTTGCATGATTTGCAGCTCCGCGATCTCGGCGTACGTTCCGATTTGTACGACGGTATACTGCGAGGGAAAATGGAGCTATCGCGTCTCGACGACTACGCGACGGTTTTAGGAAAGATCGGTTGTCTCAAGAGAGCGGTAAGCTACATATCCGAAGGTGTTACTCTCATGTCCTCGGACGATATACTTCCGATACTAATATTTCTCGTTATAAGAGCCGGTATACCAAACTGGATCGCCCAACTCGCATTCATGAAGCATTTAAGATTTTCCGCCAATTCACCGAACGAGGCAGATGAAGCTGGGTTTTTAATAACATCGTTGGAAGCTGCGGTCGAACACGTGAGATCTGGAGTAATCACCGCCTCGCCGAATCACAACGAAGCCACCGACATGGAGAGCAACAGTACGATAACCGTTTTCAATGGAGATTCCAAAGAAGACGATGTACCACTTTCCAATTTATTCGCAGCAGTGAGAAAATGCGATTTACTCGAAGTCGAAAGAATAGTCGTTAAAGATTCTGGTAATTCCACAGTGAAGCAGGTAAAGCTCTGTCATCCGTTGTGCTCGTGCGAGACTTGCGAGAGGAGACTCGCCGGTGCTTCGTTATCTGGCTGGCCGACCGTTCGTTCAAGGGACGACAGAGGTATGACGGCTATTCACGTAGCATCACTGTACGGTCACGCGACCGTGGTCGAATTCCTTTTGGAGCACGGTGCGAACCCCAATGACGCCGACGCCGACGGTTCGACACCTATGCACTGCGCTGCAGCCAGGGGACATCAGAATACTCTGCTCATGTTGCTCCATGCCAATGCCGATCCTACAAGAGCAGACACAAGAGGCAACACACCGTTGCATCTCGCCGCTGACTACGGACACGAGGGTTGCGTCAAGGCTTTGCTGTACTTCGCCGAACAGATGAGAATTATCATCGGCAAGAGCCCATCGAATTCTAACGGCGAAACACCGCTTCATCACGCAGCCAAGTGGGGCTACGGAAGTATCGTCGAGATATTGATGGAACACGGAGCAAATCCTAGAGCTACCAATCGAAGGGGTCAAACGCCGTTGGTCGTAGCACACAGCTCGCACGTTTCGAAGCTGCTCGAGGGTATTGCCAATGACGATAATGCCAAAGTAGGCAACGATCGTTCATCTCGATTTGAGTCCTCGAATCCTTTACCGAGCTCTCAAAATTACAAAGTAACAACGTTACCACCGAGATCAAACTCGACACACGAGACACGCAAAGCCGATAGACTTTTAGCGGCAATTGCCGAGGGGGATTTGAGGTTGGCTTGTTACTACCTCGGCCTCGAAGGACCGCACAGAACACCGGCGGGCCAAGCTCCTCCCAGCTTGTGCCATCCTCTGTGCAATTGTGAAAGATGCACGACAAACGATGATCCGACGGACGAACAGGAACGCGTTCCAAGTTTCGGATTAAATATATCGAATGACAGAGGTGAGACGCCACTGCACGCAGCATGTGCCTCCGGTAGAACGGACCTTGTGCAGATGCTCTTGGACGCAGGTGCGAAGGTAAACGTAACTACCACAGAAGGCTACACGCCTTTGCACTTAGCCTGCTCTAATGGCTGGGCTAAGATCGTTAAGTTACTGTTGAATTGCGGAACCTGCCAAATTAATGTCAAAGACTCGATGGGCGATACACCGTTGCATCTCGTAGCGAGGAACGGTAACTCGAGAATCGTACAATTGTTGATAAGATACGGTGCAAATGCAAAGATACGAAATTCAAGAGGCTCTTGCCCCCTCGATGAAGTCGAAAAAGTCGCCGCGAACGACATATTTATTTCGCAATCATTTTCAAATATCGTAAAGATACTCAAAACTAATGGAATTCACAATGCTAGCCACGACGAAGTAGCGTAAACAGCTTCTTTCCTTTTTTTATTACAAAATAAAAATGTGACGCTTGTTTATTAAGGGAAAAAAACATGCATAAATCGTTATACCATAAAAGATTCAAATAAAAATAAAAAATTATAGAGGCCTACGATTAACGTCCAGAAAAAGACCGTAAAATTTGAACAGTGAACAGTGAGCCAAGTACACCCGGTCGGTACATATTTTTCCATAATTTATTCTATAAACTGGTGCCTCTAGGACACGGGCGGAGGCGAGGATCATGTAAATTGTAAAATATTCAAAGGTAATGTACACCACATTATTATTTACAATTGTAGGCTCGCAAGAATATATAAACCTACAAATTTATACAAACAACTTTACTTATATATAGATATATATGGCTATTTATATTCTGAAGATAACATGATTAATAAAATATATACATTTTACATTGTTATGAAAATGCGCCATGTGTCTCTGTGAATTTAGTTGTTGCCATTGATTTGTGCTTTTACTAACGTGCCCCACATAAAGTGATGAATAATAATTAAAAAAAAGAGAAACAACGTGTATTTTACGTATGTGCAATTCGAAATATATACATCTTTAATATTAAAATCTTATGAATTTAATCGAATAATGCTCGTCAATCAACGTATAATAAATCGCGTTTATCGCTTAAAGGCGATCAAATTAGAATTGGATGTGATGGAAATTGATTCAGGGGAGAGGAATAATATCACAAGTTACCAACCGCACTCTCTCAGACATTAAGAATTATGCGTCAACTATAAAACTCTTCTTTTTTTTTAGAGATAATTAAAAGAACAAAAACTCTAATGCACTTAACAGCCGTCTCAATTCATTTACGCAAAACTTTCTTTCTCACTTGAGCGGTCTCGGAAATGTTCATTAGAGTATTTCATACTGTGTCGATTAAAAAAGTTATACATACTGGAAACGCGATGTTTAGCTAGCTGGTGGTAAAGTCCACACCATTGGTTCTTCCACTTTCCTTCTATCCTGTTTTTTTCTCGCCCCCCTAAATCGCGTTCTGTTTGGACTCCAATCGACGGTGTCTCGAACTCTCCATGCGGGAGTTGGTGCTGGGACAGGATACATTATTTCCATACTCTCAGGTTCATCCTGATCGTATTCATAGCTAAATTCGAAGTCGCAGTAGTAGTACTCCTTAAGGGTTGGCTCGTCGCGAAATGTTTGCATCGCGCACCACGTGTGGGACAATAAACGGGGAAATCGTGACAGCCAATATTCCGTAAAAGCTCCCGGTATCTCGCCCAAACTCGCTTGAGCCTCTTCCGTCAGCTCCCTATAGTGATGTTTCTGCAAACAAAAGTTATCGCAAGTAAAATCTTATTCCTATAGCCTCTTTTTTGACAAATATTCACACAGAAAGCTGACCTTATTTCTGAGCGCTCGAAGGAGATCTCTGACGCTCTCACCCCTGTAGCTCCGGTACTTTCGAAGATCACTGGCGACCTCCTGATCGATATGCATTCTCCAGTCGCCTTGAACAACGCGACAACCTCCACTCTCCAGTGCCAAAAGCGCCGGGCTGTCCCGTTCGTCTTTTTCCACTCGATCACTCACGTCCTGTTTATAAAAAAAATAATAATAATAACGAAATTGAGAACATACTAAATTATTCTTTGCATATCAAAGGATATCGATGTACCTGAAAGAAACCTAAAACTTGTGCCGCTTTCCAGAAGAATGGGTAATTCTCAACAGCCTGAGCCGGTGGCCTCATTGTCGGATCACTGGCAATCATCGTTTTAATGAGTATCAATGCCAACTGCTTGTCGTTGTCCGTTATTGATTGGAGAGTCGATAAACAGCTCTCGCCACCTGTAGTACAGCATTGTCAAATTCGTGCTCACGCAAATCTCCGATCCCTTGCGTTACGACAAATCTTACACAATATATTAGCTTGTCTCCTTAGCGGATCGCCGAATGGGTGTTTCCCGTCGGACAGTACGTAGTAAAATACGCAGCCTAGTGAGAAAATATCAACAGCACAGGTAGTTCTTCCGCCGCTGAGCATCTCCGGTGCTATCCACCCATCCGTCCCAGTTATGCCTGACTTGCGGGAGAAAGACATTCGACCCAGCTGAAGCTTTTTGCACAAGCCAAAGTCTGATATCATTGCTCTGACTTCGCCACGAGGGCCGGGAACCGATAGTAAAACGTTGTGGGGTTTAATGTCCCTGTGAACTGTGCGAATTTTCTTTTCCATAAGCAAAGCAATGGAAAGCACGTCTTTTTGTTTAGTTTACGGAATCTTACCTATGTCCAATGAATGCAAATGTGCGAGGCCAGATGTCGCTTGAACCAATATACTCTTCATCGAGATAGTGTCCTTATTGAATGTTCCAGCGACATAATCGTGAAGAGTAGCCTGAGCCAACTCAAGCGCTATGTAACGAAACATTCTATCCTGTTCGGTACAGAAGTAACGAACCACGTTCGCGTGAGCGTCCGATTCTCTGAGTAGTGCGACTTCACGATCGGCGAAGGTGAAACAATCGGGTAGCAGTCTCTTGACAGCAACTGATCTTCCGTCAAATTCACCCCTGATTGATAAAAAACAAATCATAATGAATTAATCGTCACAGATAAATGATTACATCGAAGAATGGACTTTGCTCACTTATAAACGAAGGTTCCCTCGCATCCCTTTCCCAATACTTCTGTAGTGTTGATAATAATCTTGCCGACTCTGACGAAACCTTCGCAAATGTCCTCGGTCACAGCGACGTGTTCGTTACGTCCGTTGCTGCTCGTCCGACTGTTCTCGCGGGAGCCCTGATCGAATTGCTACTCTTAGACGTAGGTACAGTGCTCAGACGCCAAGACCGTTCGAGAAACGAAACGAAAAAAAGGTACCCCGCTAATAATCGATGAAGTAATTACCCGCGACAATTGCTGAATCTCCTTATCTTTGGCCTTGTAGAAAAGGCACATCATAACAATACATCCTGATAGTATAAGAACGAGAAACTTCAGTCCTTTGTTTTCCTGCTGGTTCAGCCACAGTTTGCTGGCGTTGTAAGTAGTAGCAACTGCTTTTCGCCATCCTTTGGGGTTCACAGTGTTGTTGCTCTTATCGTCGATTACTACTGGTACCGTTAGTTTCTTCGTCGAGTTCAAAGACGGAGGATCCGTTCGGATTATCGGATCGGATGGACCGGTTATCTGAAGCGGTTGACTCTGCGGTTTGTACTCCGACGGGACTTTGTAGTGACCTGGGTAACGCGGGTAATGATTATGAAGTTACAAATTTATCGTAAGACACATTTAGCGCAAGATAGCAGCGTTTATTTTACCTAACATAACGAATTTCTTGTCATCAAGAATGCTCTGATAGTCATCCTCGATCGTCTCGACACGAGCAACGGTAACGTGATCTCCGGGTACGGGAATTGTATTTTCATTCTTATAAACATCGGGTATCGTCAGTGGTCCCTCGAGCATCATGTGGCCGGCGTTGCTGGATATCGTTGCGGTCGAAGAATCGACCAGCGACGGCAAAGCGTACAGGCCGTGACGATGCTCCCCAATGTAGAGTGTAGGGCTGTACATAGGAAATGTACAATAAAATATCATTTTACTTTCTACGAGTTAATCCGATTGTAGTGACTTACAATAATTTTACATCGCTCGGTTCGATGCTGAATGTTTCAAGAAGATTGTTAAGGGTTCCCTCAGCGACGCTCGTGAACGGAACGGTCATCAAACCGTCTTTGCTGACGGTGTAAGCTGCGATTACGGGACTTCCCAAATCCAATTCCCACATTGTGTTGCCGAGTCTACCGTCGAGTGTTACAACGCGTCCTGTCGAGCTCGTAGTGAAGTGTACCAAATCTTAAAAGAACAAATAATTTATGGTTGCACTTAAGAATATGCTCGAATTATCTATAGAAACGAACCATAACTATCAACTGCTTCAGATTCCATTTTCGTCGCCGAATAATCGTAGAAAGTAACGTTCCACTTTCTCTCTTTATTCTTGCTGTCAACCATTATAATATTGTACTCGGTTCGACCGACGAAAATTGCGTCTTGAGTCTCGAGGGGACAAGTGTTCTCCACCTGATCGAATCCCAATAGCTGTTCCTTCTCCCCTGTTAGAGGATCTATACTAAACCAAGTATCGATTTTTCTCCCTGTGTAGAGAATACCGTCGCTGCTCCGACACGGACTACTCGCAACCAGTTGCGGTATCGTGAACGGTAATTTTTTCAAGACTTCGAATCCAGCACCGAAAAGATACAGCGATCCGTCTTTGGGATCGGGCAAGAACATCGGCCTGCAAGGGAGTAACACGAAAAATCGTTAAATTCGCAATCGAATTCACCCTACATTTCTTGCCATTCAGTCATGCTTTCAATCTTCTAATTCCAATTCTTGATGGTATTTAAACAATTATGATTAAATAGATTTAGGCATTAGTTTTTCCAAGTGGATAAGAGTTACATACACTGTTGCGTGTCCAATGTTGTGGGGAACTTTAACCACGGGTTCTGAAACAAAATAATGGTACCTACAGATTGAGCTATAGCGGTCTTTGTACGGTAAAGTCAGATTTGGCATTACCATTGTCCTGGCGCCAACGGACAATCCCAGAGTGCTGTCCGACCCCTATCAGAGATCCGCTCAGTGTAGAAAACAGAAGAAGAGATTCATCCTGCTCCGATACTAAGCCTGTACTACGATTCTATACAAATGGAACATGACTTAATAAAATTCTGTATCCTATTGGAAATAAAAAGGAAAAGACATGTACCTCTGGTGCATGCTGTCTTGAGACGCGGCACGAGGCCGCCAGGATTAGGATAGCGAGGTGCCACATTATAGTGGGCGAACGTGTAATCATATCATCTGACACTGTCCGACCTTGCTACGTTGAGGCTATGTGCGTTCCCGCTAAGGGCTATGTCACCCTGGACCACCATAAGCTTTGGACGTTGTTATTATTTCCTTATCGCCCACGCGATATTTACACAGTTGTATTCGTAAGCTGAGATTGACTGTTCCACAAGTGTATTTTTTCTTGCGGGCTCCTTATCGTTTTTTACTCACACGGAAGTATCGACGTTGCGTCATTTTTACTATTGTTTGTTACGCGCGGGAATCATTCGTGTTCTAAAAAACCGTCGATATTACAACAATGTATACTGGAAAGTTCAACGATGGTCATAGATATATGACGGTCAGGCTTCTTAACGCGCGGCATTTGTTTTCTATTGTTTACGTGTCTTCGTTTCGGCTTGTTTCTTTTCCTTTTTTATTTTTTTTTACGCCGTTCGTCGGTGCAGATGTTTTATTAAGTGTACTGCGTGCTCTACGCTCGGTGTGAAGTTTACGGAAAGTCAACACGTACGTGTAACTAAAGAAGCGTGTAAAGATAACGTCGGTGTACAGTTTAGCCGCGTTTCAATATTAGCTACAAGTTGCTAGCAGCTAGAACGCCATGTATCGTTCATTTAAACTATCGATATATATGTTTAAACACTTTTGTGCGAAAAATAAAATTATTGTAATACAAGAGCGGGAAGTTTAACGATTCAATCAAAAATGTTGAACTTCCCTTTATGAACGAAGTTTGCCACTTTCCGAAGTTTTCGCTGCAATGCGTTTAGTACCTCGCTCCTACGCGCTCAAGGACGCTTTTTTAGCGGTTAAAATACGGCAGAGTCAAATGTTGTTGTTTACATATATCAAAAGGCTCCGTCTCTAAAGGGTTTCAGATTGAGAGTGATTGAGAGAGCGAGAGAGAGAGACACACATGCGAAGGAATTGGCGAGTAAAGGGTTAATATCTGACAAATGTGAGCTTTTCCATGTTTGATAATTTCTATGTATTCGGATAATAATTATTCGTCGATGGGATGAGGGTCTTGTTTAATTAACTCCCGGAATAACATTATAGCTTTTTATAGAGGATTACCATATTTGTCGAATTGTGTCAATAAAAAAAAAAGTTAAATAAACCGGACCGTTATTCGTTGGTTACGAAAATTGTAATCAACCGTTGGCATTGGTACTGGAGCGGGGAGTGGGGCGCACCGTTAACGTATTTACACACTAGAAAGATTTACGAATGAATCGATTTTAAAAAATTGTTTTTTGTAGTAAACAATGAATGAAATGGTTTGCGAATGTTAACAAGAGGATTCTAATAACACAAGTTGTCTTTCGATCAAACTTTGATAACAGGTATCATGAAAAAACTTCCGTGAAATCACAGTGTAACGATTCGAGCCAAACACGTGTCGATTCTAGGTTAACAAAGTCGTACAAGGGATTTAAAAAATAATGCTGTCGAAAATGATGCCTCCCGGTGCAGCGAAAGATCATTCTATCCCTCGTGTTTCAAGGAAGAAGCAGCAGTCATCGGAAACACGAAACTCCAATGATGAAATATTAAAATCCGATGAAACCCAAAATAACAAAACTGTTGGCAACGGATGCTCCACTTGCGTAAATTCTAATTGGGCAAAGTTTCGAAACGTTGTCACGCAGCAGGATTCTGGAACGAAGAATACAAAGCGTCAACATTCTCAGCCGGCAAAGTCGGAGCGCGAGAAGTGCAAGGCTCGGAGAATGGTCCTACCTCATGTTCCAAGAGTGGTAATTACTTTTTATATTTTATATTGTTTATTTTTTATTTTTTATTGTATCGATTATTTATACTTTACAAAATATTCAACATAACTTGTGGTCGTGAATTGATCCAAAAATAATTGCGTGTTTACTTAGCACAGACATGACGATTGCAGGATAGCCGAGCAAAGGGAATTTGTTTTGTAATACAATGAAATTTTTGAACCATGAGTTTTGAGCCTTGATCATTTGCTATATCCTGATCTCACCTTTGCTTGAAATCACTTCATTAACTCATTCATTCTCTCCTCTGTATTGGAAATTATAGCTCAACTCTGGATTTCTTGTCATTCACCATTGTGTAATTCAAACTTAAATATTTCAGAGTGAAAATGTGGAGCAGACATCCTCCGACAATAAGGAATCCAACCAGGACACAGAGTTGACTAAACAGATAGCTATGGATTGCGAAATGGTGGGAATAGGAGACGGCACGGAGAGCATGTTGGCCCGAGTTTCACTGGTCAATCGTCACGGTGTATGCGTCTACGACAAGTACGTCAAACCGACGGATAAAATTCAAGATTATCGCACCGCTGTTAGCGGCATACGTCCGCATCATTTGCTTGATGGGGAAGATTTCAAGGTCGTCCAGTCTGAGGTAGCTGAGATACTCAGAGGTAAATTACTGATCGGTCACGCTCTAAAGAACGATCTCAGCGTACTGTTTCTGTCGCATCCTAAGCGACATCTGAGAGATACATCGCGTTACAAACCATTCAGAAAAGTAGCGATGGGAAATACACCGAGCTTGAAAAAACTAGCAGCCGAATTGTTGGGTGTAAAGATACAGACGGGAGAGCACAATTCCGTTGAGGACGCTAGAACAGCTATGCAGTTGTACGTACTGTACAAAAATCAATGGGAAGCAGACATTTATTCGAGATAATGATTATTCGTGTTTTCAATTAATTTCTGCATTATCTTCATTACTCGTTTTAAAACATACTATAATTTACAAAAGAAAAGTGTTTCCTTACGCGCCCCATCGGATCACCTGGATCCCTGTAAATATGTTGATACTGTTGCCTGAAGTGCGTTATTTGATAATCGTTACAATTAATAATAAAGTAAATTTTTTGGAGTAAGAGGCTTTGTCTTCATTTGCGCTTTCCGTGAGAGCGACATCCCGGGAACGTCCTGTAGCCGTGCTACTAAAAAATATTCGAGGGCTCGGAAGGAGATTGCGATACTTATTTCCTCTTTTAGAAATAACGTGCTGCAGTATGAAACAATCACTCTGCGTCTTCGTCATTAGCGACGGAAAAGGACGAAATGACGGTGGTCGTGTTCCGTCGAGCCTGCAATCTACGATCCGATACGAGCCATAGAGGGTGGGTCGAAGGTCGATGATTCGCCGTCGTTAGTTAGGCAATTGAGGCAGCAAGTGAGGGAAAATTCTTCCCATCAACAGTGTCTCGACCTCGTTATCTTTGTATCTGACAAGCTCCCTCGAATAAATAGTCTTGCTCGGCTTGAGGCCAGACACTGCGAAGCTATTCTTCTCTCATTCGCACGCGGAAGTCCGTACCGTTCGTATTTGCTTTTCTTTCATCGATCAAGATCTCGTAAGTGCCTCTCAAAATTATCGTTATATCTTGCGTTTCTATTTAATTATATTGAGCGTTGCGCAATTATATGTATTAGCTTACATATCGCGAGGGGCGTTGGTTGCTTATCGTAAACTTATCGTGAGTCTTCACGAATCTTAAGGCCCTGTTCAACGTTTTAAACCTATCTATAGTCCGGCGAGCATTTTATAAATTTCAAAAATCTGTCACATAAATGCGGAAAGAAATTGTGAAATCTTTTTTTTATTGTGAAACGCTCGAGAATTCTACAATAAATATTCCGCGATTGAGTCTCGGACGAACGGTCCGTTCTCCAGATAAAGCTGCCGATACGAGAAAGCGGCAATTAAGCCTCTCGAGACTTATATTCCACCAAGCTAACTTCCGCGAACGTTTCACTTTTGTAGTATGTGTTTCGAGAGGCAGAATATAAACTGGTGAGGTAAACGCGTGAACTGGTTTCTCTGGAGCCTATGTGAGCGCAGAAACTCTTACACTTTAACAGCTGCTGTCTCTCAATGAATTAAGGATCAACCGTCAACGCGTTTTCGAATTATAACGAGAAGAAAAAAAGAAGCTATGAGAGTAGCTGTGATCGGTGCCGGTGGTGCCGGCCTTGCAGCACTTCGACATTGCACTGCTGCATCGACGACGAACGATGCTTCCGGCGACGAGGATCGTCCCCGAAACATTACCGAGGTAATCTGCTACGAGAAAACCGACAAGGTAGGAGGCACCTGGGTTTACACACCGGAAACTGGAGTGGACCGCTATGGCTTACCGATCCATTCGAGTATGTACGACAGTTTGAGGCAAGTAGATCAATTCCGGACATGAAACAGAAAGCCTACACGTTTAAGATGGTACTTTAATAACGAAATCTCTGATAAAAGGACTAATCTTCCGAAAGAAGTGATGGGCTATCCCGATTTCCCGATACCCAGTGAGGGCACGAGAAGCTATCTGACGCGGACTGAGATACTAGACTTCTTGAATAAGTACTGCGATCATTTCCGTCTTCGTCGGCACATAAAGGTAAACACTTCATTACGTTAATTACAATCGATTAATACTAATTGGTTACCAGTGTAAATACTTTGTCACAGTTTCTTCACAACGTCGAGCTGATAGAGCCACTTGCGGCTTCCGAGACAAGCGGAAATACCAGCTCGAGCGGACAGTGGATGGTCAAGGTCAAAGATCTGGGAAACAACAGTACGGTTAAGGAGGAAAGATTCGATGCTGTAATGGTCTGTAATGGGCATTATTTCGAGCCAAACGTACCTTCCATCAGAGGTCACAATGTATTTAAAGGTCAACAGCTTCACAGTCACGATTATCGCGTCCCTGAAGTGTTCACGGGAAAAACTGTGGCTGTTCTGGGCGCGGGGCCATCAGGTGAACCATTTGTTTTCGCACAACGTATTCGTTTTCAATTAATTCCTTCATCAAGGATTCATTATTTATTTTTATCTTTGTATTCGAACAGGAATGGATTTGGCGTTGGAGATATCGAAGAAAGCCAGTCGGGTGATTCTCAGTCATCACAGTCGCGATCCCATTCGCACGGTATTTCCGCCCAACGTTGTTCAAGTAATGGCTTTTTATTTTACAAAATAAAAAATATCTCGATATTATGGTGCCTGTTTGATTCAATTGTCTTTTTCCTTCGTTTACAGAAACCCGATATTGTCGAGATAACAGAGAACGGAGTAATTTTCGCTGGCAGCGAGAGCGAATTGGTTGACGTTATCTTCTACTGCACTGGTAATACAATAATAACTCCACCGGGGGTTTATGGGTGGAACTTTTTTCATCTTATTTATTTCTTCTTCAATATTGAATTATTATTTTCTTCTGTAGGCTATAGGTACAGCTTTCCATTTATCGCGCCGAGTTGCGGTGTAAGAGTCGACTCCAACATGGTAACTCCTCTCTGGAAGCATCTCTTGTCTTCCGAAAATCCCACACTCGCTCTAGTGGGCCTTCCGTACTACGTGTGCGCTTTCAGCATGTTCGATCTCCAGGTGCGTCTAGTCTGTAGTTGAGAAATCGACGGAGTTACTAACAAGAAACACCGATTCTGGATTATAATTATTAATCATCTTGTTACCCAAGGTGAGATTCGTCCTGAAATTTTGGCTCGGACAAAAGACGTTGCCTACCAAGCAACAGATGCTCGCCGAAGAGTCCCGCGAGTTTGAGAAAAAGAAGAGTCAAGGACTAGACAAACGTCATTTTCATATGATGGGTCCGGAACAAGGTTCGTACTATGACGACCTCGCGAATGTCGCTGAAATAACACCTCTACCGCAAGTTCTGGCGAAATTGCACAATGAGAGCAGTATGCGATTCCTCGATGATCTCGTGAATTATCGAGAGGATCGTTATCAAATATTGGATGATCGTAATTTTGTTCACATCTAAAATGTTTTCTAAAGAGATTGGATCACAGGCTAAGCGATGTTCTATTAAAATTATTTTCGAAATAATTGATTAAAACTCTACATCAATGATTTACAAAATACAATATTGTATCAAGAAGTGACGTCAACAACCTGCAGGTAAGTGCAATAAAGCGAGTTATAGACGCAATTTCATAATTTTGTACTACGAGATATATTGATCATTATCTTTATTCACTTATTTATATATATACATCATATCCTTTCGTTTCTTTTTTTCCGTGTACTATCCATGATTTATGTTCAGCTAGTAATAAATTATAAACACCTCACTATCGGTCATGTCTCGAACGTTTTTTGTGTTTCTTTTTGTTTATATCTCAAACCATAAAAATCTAATCTACATCAGATTCTCTAACGACTGATGATGGATCCTCGTATGCACATCCTGCTCTTAGGAATATGTGACATTCAATGCGGGGATGGGACAGGATGCCCATCTTTTCCTATTTTAAACGTATCCTATATTTACACAAATGCACACTGAAATTGCAAGTTTGTTATTGATTACGATTTTCTTTCTTTTTAATGAACGCGTCCCGTATACCGAAGGCAATCGATAAAAATCAATGAATTATTTTGCACAATTGGACGACAGATCAACTACTGAGACTAAATTAAATTCATTAAATCGATATGCAGAAGGTATACGAAAATTGTGTTGCCCAATGATGTTAAAAAGTAATTCTTTTTTTCTAATATTTTATGAGTTATAGTCGCGCATGTAAAGAGACGTCCGAATCACATTCGCGACGTCATTTGTCTCGCTCTCATTTCTTTTTCTATAAAACTTGAAATACACGTATTAATTTAATTCTGGTAAGAGGGAGCGAGCTACGGATCGCAGAGTAAAGATACACCATCGTGTCTGAGACATTGGAAAAAAAGAAGATTCATTCTTGGTTTGAGGATATGTTGTTGCCAGATTGTCGTTACTGAAAACAACAACAACAACGAACCTGATAAACGAAGATGCAGGCACGGTAGGAATGCTGGCCTTTCGCCGTGCGAGCAACGCGTGCGACGAGAGTACTAAACGCTACGACTTCCCGTTCACGCCCCGTACACTCATATTTTACTCACGTAGTAATTGTATCGAAAAGCAACACGATAAAACATAAATACATCGACAGATTTCACAGCGAGTTCGATGCACTGAGTTCATCTTTTCTTTCGTTCGTTCTCTTTTTTTACATAAAATAGAAATGGTTTCGCAGATTTACGGAGTCCACGTCGAACTGCACGATAATGAGTGAGCACACGTTGATTTTACACAATAGAGTTACCTAACAATACGAAGTACTTTACGTGCGAGCTTGGTTTTTTGTTTTTTTTTGTTTTTTTGTTTTTTTGTTTTCGATTATATCATATAAAGGAAGGCATTCAATTATTGTTAAGTGGCAAGCGACTGATTAGAAGATATCATACGTGAACAAATTGCGACGATAAACAATAATGTTCGTTAATCAAATTATTGCCGTAGCTAGAATTGCGCTGAAGATCCATAAGATCGTGGTATACCCCGACGGTTTCATTAGTGGTTTGTTTTTTGTTCTCGTAATTTTTTTGTTGTCGTCTTCATAAAGGGCAGCGAATAGGAAGATAAATGAAATAGTTAATACGTGTGGCATGCTCCTCGTTCGAGGACAGGGGGAGCCGCGTATGTTACTTGATTTCGAGGCTCCCGGTAAACACACGCGGGAAGAGCTAAGCTATACACAAATCGCGCCTTGAGTCTTCGCCTCGCGCAAATATCTCCAATGTACATAAGTCTAATGATTTTTCTGTATAGCGATGAATTTTGTATTTTTTTTCTTCATTCAACCGATCTACCGAATATTCGAGTTAATCGTTGTTTATCTAGGATTAAAACAAAGAGCATGAAAAGAAAAAAAGAGTTTGCAATTCTCTCGTTAAGCATATCAGAATTCGACATTATATACAGAGTGCCGCATGGCGTGGTCGTAGTAAAAATTCGCGGTACCTACTTTATTTATGGGTTTCTGTTTTTTTTTTTTGTTTCTCGCGGTGGTGACGATTACGATTCGTGTGACGAGCATAGCCACGCGCCCCAGTTGCCCCGATCATTCGTCGAGGGGAAGAAGAGAGGTAATCGAGCACGAAGCGAAGCTAAATTACAACGATTACAAACGATCAATGACACACTCGAGGACGGTAGTGAGGAAGGAGCACTAGGAGTTTGCATTCGGTGGGGGAGGCCTTCTGTCATACTCCCTTCTGTAATCTTTGTTCGGCCGCCAATCGCTGGGATATCCTTCGCTCGGATAGCCGCCCCGTCCGCGAAAATGACCGGTTGGAATATCTGCCGGTGGATAACCACCGGCGCCACCGGCGTTACTGTAACTTCCCGGGCCACCGTATCCGTAACCGCTCGGAGGTCCCGTTGGATATCTGTAGTACTCACTGAAAGAATTAAAATTTATGCGATATCTTACTGCAAAAAAATAAGTCATCAAAATATCGGTGTCACGATAAATAACGTGCAACGGCTTACTTTCGTTTATCGTTTATGTGCATCCCTCGATCTCGATCGCGATCCCTGTCTCGCTCCCTGTCTCGATGATAGCCACTGGACATTCTACCGTAGGACTCGAATCTCTCCCTCTTGTGATCGTTGAACCTGTCGAGTGGAAAATATGAAACTAACTACAGTCTGGAAAGAGTAGCCGACAGGCATCCGAATGAACAAGATGATTTCAGTACCAACTGACTAAAAAGAAAACAGATTGTGCACACATTAGCATAAAACCCATCGCGGATCGTAGGCAAAATGATTAAATCCCAATCGTATTCCGGATCGAAAT